>JAOXYL010000090.1:9344737-9366871 GCA_028564955.1 Terapon puta
GAACAGTGGACTCCCGGTGATCGCCTAATGAATGTGGTCCCCAAGTTCGTTTTATTTTTCACAGGGAAGCTGTGATAAAATACTGGAATATAAAATTACTGCCTTTCAGTAGGACTGCCTGGCAACCTGCCACATGAAGCTTCTCAAATTCATGAGGAAGTCAAAGACGGAGAGGGGATTCAGAGAGGATAATACGGCATAATATCCTAAATACGTAGCCTGTATATTGCAGTGTCTTCAATCATGCAGATGCACTCTTGTGTTATGGCAGAGAAATTCATGTGTAAAATATCTGTGCGTGCTGTGTGAGAGAAGTATTTCATCAGGACATCCAAAATAACAAATATTTCATTCTGAGGTGATGGTGATGAATCAGTGCTGACTGAATGACAGTGCTTGTGATCGCTTTTGATTAGTCTCATGCGTCAGGCTACTGACGGAGAGAGAGAGACAGAGGAAAATGTGAAATATACTTTAGCTCAACAGCCAAGCGTCTCAGCCATCTACAAATATAATTCATGTGGATCCTGGTCATCAAACAGAGAGGGGCACAAAGTGAACAAACCAAAGCGTTTCAGTGGATATGGATGATATATCACATTTCCTTCTGCCCACACAACACAAACAAATGAGCATAGTGTGCAACATTAAATAACAAGTCTTTAATACCGCTGCTTGGCGTGTACCTCAGAGGTATTTCTCAGCATCTTCTTAAGACAAGTGTCACTTAAAACTGCAAGCAGGCCCTGTAAACCCCAAACAATGAGGATAACTCTCTTTTTTTGACAGTTTAATAACTGTCAGAAAAGGAGAACACATTATACTTTGGCTCAACACTCAAGTAGGCTCAGCTCTAAGCGGGGTAAGTCTGAATAAATAAAAACAGCTCACAAGGAGACAGCAGCCACACTTTTGCCCATGTCTGTCTAGTATTTGCACAATGTTTCCTGTGCAATCATTAACTAGGCGATAGGCCTCTACAGAACAGAAATAGGGAGTAAAGGTTTCAAATTTACAGCCATGCGATATTTACTTCAAATACGCAGCACGTTTTCGGTTGAGTGGGGGATCTGAGTTCTGAGTTTTTCCACTCATGTGCAGGCGATAAAACTGGTGATAAAGACATTCCTGTTTATTCCTGTTCACATTTAGGCACGCTGCAATCGTGGTGACCTGCAAAGAGGAAGTGGTTTGAATTTATATGCCATGTTCAGATACAGTGTCAGTTCCGGTGCTGAACTCACTTGATGAAGCAGCGGGCGCCCTCGAAAGTATATCCTTCCTCCCATCCAGTGGGTAGGTCTGTGAAAGAGGCGGACAAAACCACGTGAGCACAAACTGGTGGACGGGCTGATGATGCGTGTATCGGTTTGGACATTCCCAGCTGTCAGTTCACAGTGTAAGACGCAGAGCGGTGGCCATTAGTCGATTATCAGTCGAATTACCAGTCGACCAAAAGACATCAATTGGTAACATTTGCTGGGGAAATGAGAGCATTTGCTGCATTTCTAAAAAATATTTGCCATGTTATTTTTGCAAATTAATTAGTGAACTTCAATTTTCAGACAGCAATTAAGTGTAATCATTTTATTATCATTTCATTTTACAGATATTTTCTTAATTAACCATTTGGACTTACAACACTAAAACACTTCTTCGTCTTCACACTGCTCATTTTACCTAAATCCCAAAGACAGAAAATCAACCCACTCTTACGTGAAAGCAGGAAATCCTCACAATTGAGCAGCTGGAATGAAGCAACAATTGGGATTGGGATTAACAAAACATCTGAAGATAAAAAATTTCCTGGCAGTGGATAAGGCACTCAGCAGTGTCAGCTCTAATTGCTTTGGGCTGTGGAACTTCTTGTTGGCACATTTCGCTATGATCGATTGATGGAGGAAACTATCTGTGCATTGCTCCATCCTGGTGGCGGTGGTTGGTCGCAGCCCTGCTCCCAGTGGCAGCGGTGGGTTCACTCTGCAGACACTTTAGGGCACATGAGGGGGCTGGTGCATGGGAACGGGAGCCTCCACCAGCGGGGACTGGACCCCGCAACACGCTGCCTTTAACGCAGCTTCGGTGCTTTTTTTAAAGTGGTGGGGTGGGAGACATGGGGGGAGGTGGGGGGTTAGCAGATGAACAGCTAACCTTTCCCATCTCCTTGGTGGCTGTCAGGCTGGGCATCACGGTGTCTCCGCGATCTGTTGCGCCGAGCAGCGACCAGACATTCAAATTAAAAGCCCCGACATGAATTTCAACTTTCAACCGACTGAGCAACCTGAAGAGGAGGTGGAGGAGGGGGGTGGCTCGCGAGGAAGAGGAGGCACGTGCAGGAGTGCGAGGAGGGGGGGGGGTCACCTTTAGCCCCCCACTTCCCCCCCTTTCACTCACACACACACACACGCTATAAGCCCGCGTTCAGAGGCATGGATGTCACAACCTCCGCGCCTCACAGAGTGGGAAGTGTCGGTTCTTTTTTCGGGAAGGGGGGGTTGATATCTGACGAACAACAGCAACACAACATGACGGCGGACACGAGGCGGCGGAGAAACTTGACAGCTGTGAGGTGACACCTTACCTGGAGTTTTCCGGTGGCCGGTTATCACCGCCTCGCCGCTCACTGGATGCAGCCAGGTTGTACTCTTGGCTTCCTCGCTGTTGGGGGTGAAAAAAAAAAAGGCGTTCATTATTTATACACGGCGACTTTGTCCGAAACGGGCAGGAATGACTTTAGTTTTTTTCCTCTGAACGGGTACGTACTTAATGAAGAAGACGCGTCCGTCCCGAGTCACCCCGTAACTCCAGGAAGAAGGGAGACAAGAAATCCAGTCGGGCTGTGGATCCGCCGCCATGTCTGGCAACACTGTGTGAGTGTGACAGCCGCGCGGCTCCGCTCGCTCAGGCAGCGCGTACACGGAAACCTTGGCAACGGAGGGGGGGCGGGGGAGGGGGGGCTGTATACAGGTACCGAGTCTGTGGGACAGATACAGGTACATCACTTTTGTTCAAACACGTGTGGAATACGTTCATTAATACACACGATGAAGTGTAAATTATATATTATTCTCATTTTTATCATTTTATTTGATTCATTTTTTAAAAACACGTAAATGTCACCACTGTCAAACTCCAATCTGCATACACACCTGCCTCTTGTGTATAAAGGTACCTGTTGCAATAATTTATTTCAGCCTCTTTTCGCACTCTGCACCATTACACTGCTGTCTGATTAGCATTAGCCCCCTCCCCATATAAATGATAATGATATACTGTACATATACATTTGTTGTTAATATCATTTTTGTTCACACTTTCCAACGCACGCACACATATAGACACATACATATCCACACACATACATGAACTTTTATATATATATTTATTTGATATACTTATAGTTCTGCATGTCAATGTTTCTTTTTACCTTGTCCTTGTTTCACACTGAATGTCTCTTATTCCTGTGTATGTACAGTGAGCATTTTAAAAACTGGAGTCAGATTCCTGTTTACATATCGGGCCAGTATTTTTTTTTTTTTTTTTTTTTTTTTTAATGGGATGCTGCCATGTCTCTGCACAAAACCTGTTTACCTTGTTATGTTTTTGGCTGTGTTATTGTTGTCTTTTGTAGTATGCACGTTCTTATTGTTTCCTTTTGCATGGATCGGGATGGGCATTGTCCTGAACAAAGACACTTCTCAGTGGGGCGAGCAGCCTACCAGGTCCGGATTAACCTGCCAGGAGGGGCCCCGGGGCAAAATCGATCTGCTGGGCCGTCTATGTGCCTTCTTCACAGCAGACAACTTGACTTATCAGGGGGAGAAGCACAGGTGTTACTAATATCATTAATGAGGGCTCCTTTGTTGAAGTGTCCCAGTGGGTGAGGCAGTCTGCACACTAACCAGAGCCCTGAAACTGAAGAAGCTACAAGGCCATCGTTAATTTTACTATTCACACCTGTGCTCCTCCTTTTGTGATATGTCAAAATGGCTACCTACCCTTGGGGCCTCAAATCCCCACGGTCCTCAAAAGCATCATATTTATTGCATTTTGATGATAACTTACATTTTGGTAAATAGACTAGAAATAGGCTTTATCGTCCTCATGCTTCATCTCGATTGCTTCTCTCCACTGTTGAATTAAGTTGAATGCAAAATAAACATACAAGGAGAAATATGTCTACGGTCTGAAATGACTTATATGTGGATTGTGATACGAGGGCCCTCTTCACAACAGTGCCTCTGACAGCAGGAGCCACCTTGAGGCCCTTAACATGTCAGATGGTATTGTGCTTTGGTGGTGCATTTTCCAAAACTAATGATCAATTAAATTAGCACAAACCAGATGACACACAATAATACTGCAGTTTCTGTGGCCCTTGGAGGTCTGGTATACTGCAGCAGTTGCCTGCTATGCCTGGCTGTTGTTTGAACCTTATACGGGCTTACAGTCTGGCAAACACACATATGCAGAACCACGCACAGCAACGCGAACAAGCTTTCAACTCTACCTTCTGGTTCTTGGTTTCCGCCTTGTGTCATTATGCTGCGAAACTGCAGCATCAGCCTTTCACGACGTACAAAGGCAGGTCATCCAACACCGCTGTGCCGGGCTTGTTTGTTGGCATTGTGTTGCATTGTGTTCTGGACACATGGTGTGCTACTGTTTTTGAGGGGCCTGCTGGTGGTGGAGGGAAGCTGACGTATCTGCCAACTGCCAGGTCACCCACTTTAGAGAACGAGTCTAAAGGGAGGGGAAGCAGTTAGGTACTGATGGCTGGTCAGATGTCAAACAGTGGGCCCTTTGTGTTACTTACCTGGGGTAGAGCAGCACAGCTTTCTGGTTATATGGCATACAAAAGAACTACTTGTTTTTCTGTTTTTCCCCATGCGGTTAAGACAGTGTCCCACAGGAAGAAAGAGCATGACAGTTTTCAGCTGAGCTTCATATGCCCCTTTGATTAACCAGGCATCAGTTGAGTGGAGTGGAGAGGCCATGTTGCATAATGCACAGCCAGATACAGCTCTCTACATTTTTTATCAAATCTGTAGATAGATTTTTTTTTCTTTTTTCTGCACACTTAAAGCATCTTTTTAAGGAAACACAGTACAATAGCTTTCCTTCACAAGCCACAGCTTTTTCAATACCATTTCACTCCTTTCAGAACATCCATGAATGAGATCCATTACGGTGGAAATGATTGGATTAAAGCCTGATACCTGCCTGTGTGCACCGGTATACTCATGTGATCTAAAAGTGACGTCATTGCTGAAAGCCAGAGTCCCTGCTTCTCAGTTTTCCAGCAGGCAACTTAAAATCTTCTCAGAGGGCCTATCTTGCTATCCATGATGTTCAGAAAAAGTACATGAAACTTACAAGCACCATTTCCTATTCCTGGCTCTTAAAATTACAGACTAACTTGATATATGACACAACAAACTTGGAAGGAATAGACATTAGTTAAAAGAATTACTACAAATGTATATACAGAGAAAGCCAAGGGACTCATTTAATTTCAGTTTCCCTTTAATTGTTGTTTCTTTTTTTTACAGGAGGCTTACTTACAGGGTTTATTGGGAAATTCTTAGCCAGCCTACTCAATATGCATGTTTGTGTGGCCTTTTATTTCCAAGGTCTGAAAGTATTGACATAATAGAAAGTCCAGCACAGTGGGTCAGTTCATATAATTCCTCTTTTGGCAAGAGCAGGCATTTCCCAACTGCAGTCCACGGTCGCTGGGGTAATGATATATGCTTCACTGTACTGTAGCTTATCATCAGCACTCAAGCAACCCAATACCATTTAGTTAAAGTGGGAGCCTAAATGAGAGTGACAGAGTATGTTTGTCCTCCTGCAGACGGTGGAGCTAGCACAGGACGTGCATGTGCTGCTGAGTGTCAACTTTTCTCAGCAGCATCTAACTGAGAAATAGAAAATGGAAATATATGTAGAACAAGCCAAACAGATCTGGAGCTATTAAGTCCTTGACCCAAGCAGATTTGTTTACACGTTTAGTCGGGCACTGATTTCTCTGGGATCCACTAAATGTCACACTATATTTAACCAAGGCGCTGGTCATAATGTGATGCAAATAAAAACTGAATCCGCAGAGATCTAACAAGATCAGAAACTCTGTATTTGTTGCTTGCAAACCCATGGCTACCTTCCACCTTTGTTTCAGAAGGAATAAAAGAAGCAGGATTAGCAGAATAACACAATATATGTACAAACAGCTTCTCAAAGACTCAGTTCAACTCAAATAATATTTATTCATGTCCTAAAGGAGACCCAGGGTGTGAATATGTAAAAGGGCAAGAGAGAATCATTAATAAGTACACACAGCGTTGTGTCTGGTTAACATTGTGCAACGCATTCTTACATAATTGCCCCGCGCTCAGCAAGGCGAGGGTTCTCTGCTCAGCGACACAGGCCAGACTTGAGGCATCAAAATGTAATTAATGGTTGCACATTATCAAGCAGCTGTTGGAGGGCTTTGTTCTTGTGCCAGCTCAGCAGTCGCTTCGTGCCTGCCTGTGCTAGGTAAGAGGGAGGACTCTCCTCTTTAGACTGGAGCCACTCGGCATCTGCTGGCTTCAAAAGCCTTTACAGATAAAGCCATCTTTCAGCCTGAACACTTTGAAATTAGTGGATTGGAAATGAGGGAAATTTTTATTACATTTCCACCTAACTACTACTGAGGGAAAATGAGTCATTCTTTCATTTGATAAAAATAACAGTGCTAAATGGGCACTGTTATTTTTATCTAATCAAAGAAGCCTCCAGAGGTAATATTCAGCCCACAAGTGCAGTGTAAAATTAACTCACTGGGCACAATAACTTCCCATGGTACTGTACTGTTTATTCCATCCCTTACATATTGCTCAATGATGAGAATATGATGTCATCTGTGCTTCTCCAATTACAACACACAGTATTATTTGACTGGCATGCATAACCCGCAGACCAGTACAGCTACTAGCACCAGTCAAGTCAGCAGGAGAGGGTAACAGGCAATATTGGAAAAATGGTATAACACTTAATTCAGTTGTAGATGCAGAGCTATGCAGTCATACAGACAGGGATATGGGTCACTAGGCTTTGAAACTTTGTGGAAAATGAGATCCTGAAGGAAGGTGCAGTTCTCACAACTCACCTCTGAATCATTAAACACACCTCCCTGAATCACAGTTAGTCACAGCCTGACAGAAACCCAACCCACAAATGGCTCTGTGTTCACCACAGTGATGACCTCACTGGATCCGTAGCCTTTTTGGCTGCAGTCCAAATGTTTTTCTTTCCAAGTTTTATGAGATTTCCACTAGTGATATGTGTCATTAAGACTGAATGAGTGGGTACTCTATTTTGTAATTAGAGGATGCTGTAAGTGGCCTGAGTCAGATTTAACTGAAGTGACTGTGAGAGGAAATGCATTTCAGCTCTGCTTTGGCAAAAAAAAAAAAAAGCAACATTATTTTCCCCAAATATACTGGGTTTTATTTTGCAACGTAAAGTAAAAACAGAGTTGGATTTGAGTTGAATGTGATAGTTTATTCATGCTTGTAGTGAATAGGTTGACTGTTCTACTTTCTGCAGAGTCCCAGACTGAGGCTACAGTACGACACCAACCATGAGACCAACAGCAGCACCTTCTGTGTGACAGGACCAGAGCTCAAACAGTCAGCTAATCTTACCGACATATTGTCTTAAGGCACTGTCGGTTTAGACAACAACCTCAATGTAAACATAATGAAATTAACCTGCTTCACCCCCTACATCATAAACTGCTTTATTAATTGCTGTCTGTGCTTAGTAAGCATGACAAAAGGCTACTGTAAATGCACTGCACTTTAAATCATCCGCACATAACATGAGTGGGCCCCCTATTGATTTGCAGCTGGCATCGTTAGTCAAAAGATCCCCCTGTGTCATTTAAGTAATGGAGTAGATTATTAATTAAGATGAAGGACTACTTAACATTGATCAGGGCTTGAGCTCCACTTTGGTGAAATGCATAAATAACCCGGCATGGGTGTGGGTGTGATTCCCTAATATACAGTGCTCATTAAAGCTCATCCCATGTGCTGACATCACAAATCCGGACACACAGCACTCATCTTCATGAGTGCAAGCCTGTGCCTTTACCCTGCAGTGTATTTATGCTTAAGTAGCAGATTATAGATCAGCTCTTGGAGAACCACTTCAGGCCTCGTGCTAGTATAGAGTGCTGCTTCAAAGGCATGCATGACTGTCTGGTAAAAGTGAACAAGGCCACATTCAGCTGCGGACATCTTAAATGTCTAAGGTGATGTATCATATTTATTGTGCTTTTCTTGTGAAACCAACAAAGAAACATAACCTTTGTGGCTTTTTTTTAACAAAGATACTGATGACATTTACTGAACAACAATGCAACCACAACATCTGTTCAGCTTTTCTGTATTCAGGATGTCCCAGCATGCAGTCCTCCCTTGTTGACACACATATCCTGTGTCTGATGGGAAAGCAGAGCAGTGTGACAAATGGGTCTTGAGCATCTTCTCAGGGCAGCGAGGGTCATGTGAGCCTCAGTGAGAAAGACTCAAGTCCAGGAATAATTCCTCAAGGCGGACTGCAAGAAATCCTCAAGGACATCTCTGATATTCCCAAGAGATCCTGGAGTTTTGGGAAAACAAAAAAAGTTTTTGAAAAAGAGCATCCATCCCACTCTGTGATAAAATTCAAAGACAGTTGCCTTATGTACATTAATATAATTCCTAATGAATGGATAGAAAATATTTCATTATAATAGGATGTCCACACTACAATACAGAGCTTGCTCAGAAAAATGTAATCAAAACCACAAAATAAATGGAAAACTGGTGGAAAATGCAAACAAAATACATGATATATTCCACTGTCCAGTTGAGATAGAGTAACCTCCAAAGTAATTAATTATGTAATTCTAGAAAAGGAAGGAAACATATGACCTAGTCTTTGACATCACAGTACACATATTTATGTATGAACATCTGCTCTGCTCTGGGCTATTTTGAACCTGGAGTTTTTAAGATTCAAGGTCGCGCAAAACTGCAAGATCTGCACAGCACTTTACATGATCAAAGAACCATTAAAGCTTCAGTCACTTCCCTGTTGGTGTATTACACGAAAAAGGTTGTTTAGTCATGCCCCTTGCCATGCCTTTTGGGGGAATTTCGTCTCTGGCGTTGTTTTCAAGTGCTCCAACTCAGACGCTGGGAGTTATTGTGAAATCCTGGATTTCCACAGAAAATAAGTCACTCTCTTGGTCTGCATAAAAAAACCCTGAGTGTGCTGTCTTATGAATGTGTGTGTGTCAATCATGAGAGCTCAAAAAAGAGTGAGTTACATCTACCAAGCAAAAGTCTATCTGTCACAGAGTGTCTGTTTTTCTTTAATTATTTTTTTGTTCACAAGCCAACCCACATCCTTCGGCGCTGAGTAAATGAGCTCTCCACTGAAAAAGGAGAGAAAAATGAGAGAGAGACGCTCTGCCTTATTTATTTGTTTTCATAATGACGCCACACTCTGTAGTAACTTTCTAAAAGACCAGATCTGATCTTTGATTGATGTATCTTGGAGTTAGAAGCCGCACAGCTTTACACACCCCGTCTTGTTATGTTGACATGGCGCACAAGCATTTAATATTCTACCACAAATGATCTGTCCTTAGAGACCTCATGAGGCACTTTACAGCATGTTAATAAAATAACCCAGGCAAAACAGGGACTCTCAGTCATTCTGTTTCAGAAGTCACTCGTGAAACTCCCACACAATGTGTTAATTTACCGCAATGCAAAAATACTTTAAAAAATCCCCACAGATAACAAACAGAAAATCTAAGAATTTTATATGATGTGTCAACCATGAGAAAATGCTTTCCCTTTATTTGTTGTCACAGTCAAATCACAAACTCAAACAGTTTGATAAAATGCAAGAAAATCCTGCAGCACTGTGTTGTAGTCTGTGTCACTTTAATAAAACTTTCTGGATCTCATGTCAGACCCCTCCAGATATTATAGACTAACACAAAATAGTTCAATTAAAAGCTTTTTGAATATCGCTCTGGTGCACAGTATAACTGGTGGTTTATTTTTTCTTCTTGGGTGGGGGATTGCACATTGTGCTGAGTCAGTGACGCAGCTTTTGGCTTTCATCTCCCACTCCTGTTCAGGTGTAGCGAAATCAATTCACTTTCCTTTGGAGTACTGAATACAGAGCTCCCCAACCACGCCACACACTGAAAAAGAAACATCGTCATTTACAGTAAGCATTGTCGCTGAGCCATGTGGCAAGATGACCAGTAAAAAACGAAAAGGGCTGGGGCAGTAAATTGTTTCTGAATCGACGAGTAGGAGTGATGGGTTGTGGGAAGTCTGAGCTCATTTCCTCCCTTGTCAAGGTCCAGTAAGCGTAAGTGTAGTACATCAACATTCAGGCATTTACTGCACATCCCACAGAAATGTAAAGAATGGTTTATACTCACTCACTGTAATGATTTTTTCTTTCTAAAGAGCAAAAACGCTAGAATAGAAAGCATTGTTTTAATCAAACATCCCGTGATTGTCCTTCCTGATATTCCTTAACACCACACATTTTTTTCCTTGACACCTCTTTCTGTGAGGGTGCCGCCGTATGTGTGTCTGCATAAGAATCTAAATTTGTCAGTCTGCCGGAGATGCAGTAGGACACAGCTGAGTCCTGCAGAGAGGTTGTGTCCAGGCCACTACACACGGCCCATGTGTGGATATTGCGAGGCCATCTGCTTTCTATAGTGGGATGCTGAGGCAATGCGGACAGGGCTGGGCAAGAGTTTCTTGTGGCAGCTCCACTAATCAATAAGTATTGATTCCGCACTTATCTCAAATACAGCCCGGCTGATGAGTTGTCACATATCTGACCTCCGGCAGGGAGAGGAGAGCGAGAGACGGTTGTCAGCAGGTTATGCACTGTGCCGTGTAACAAAGGAGCAGCATTACATGCGCGCAAGCAAAAAGCTCACCCATACCTGTGGTTCAGAGGAGGAAAACAGGCGTGCACCGGCTGACAGAGAGGCAGACAGACACAAGGACAGGAATGCACAGATTTGGATACACACACTAAAAATGTGTACATACACAATAGAAGGCACACAATGACTCAGCCGGAGGACTATCTCGCTTTTCACATTGGACTTGTCAAAGCTTGCATGGACAGTTATCCCCTCCCCAACTATCCTCTTTACCGTCCATCCTTTAAACCACCTCCCTCTCCCTCACTCTCTCTCATTGCAGACAGACAATTAATCAGTGCTTTGTCGGCTGGATGGCTCGCATTCACTGCAGTTGCTGTGCTCAGCAGAAAGGTAAAATAAATAAAGAGCAAGCAAACCCTCCGAACTGACAGTCACATGGATCGGTGGATGTACAGATGGATGGATGGATATGCTATATGTGCTGACAATGTGTGAGACCATCCTTTTCAAAGATTGTTGTCTAAAATACAAAAAGAGAAAGGGTTAATGTCAAACAGGACAACACAACAGCAGCACTGATGGTAGCACAGGAAGCTTTTGTGGCAATAAAGCTGCAGCTGAATAGATGCATGAGGAGCACACAGAAACATGCAAACATATGCACTTTATAGTCAACAGATGAAAAAGCTCACTGATGGGAAAGTTCACAGGGCCTAGCAAGGTATCTGAGTTTTACTGCTCGAAAAAACTCCCTGAATGTGCTTTCTCTGCTGTGAATGTTAAACATTTATCAATATTTTACCCATCTATTCTCCAAGTTCACATTTCCATATGCATAAAAATGTATTTCCTGGGACCAAAGACATCTTGTGATTCTCTGTGTAATCCTTACTATATTGAAACTGCGCACAAAAGGATTCCAGAAACTGTAGATCTCAGAGAAGACTTTGAGCCACATTAACACTCAGAAATGGAAGAAATGTGCATTTGAACGGACATGACTTGGTTGCTCCTGCCCTCAACTTTACTCAATGAAATCTAAATTGACTGCAGTGGTTGTTGCTCCTTAAATATTTTGCCTCCTTGCCTTTTCTCAGAAAAAAAAAACCTTTCGACAGAAAGGATCTTCTCAGTGTACACAATCCACTCAAAAGCTTAAGTATGACTCAGGTACCGGGCGACCTCGTGAACAATGAAAACCATTGTCACCACTTCAAAAACTTAGGCATGGGCAGATTTCACAGGAATGTTAGATCTTTGGCTTGTAGAGCACTGAACATCTCCATACATGTCAGGGCGGTTGCATCACCCCCCCCCAAGCATACATTTAGACTCATGTACCATGTTGAGTCATATAAACAATTTTCTCTGCTGTGGGGAAATGTCCACACAGTTATCCAATTGTTGACTCAAAAAAGACGTCGACTTGAGTTTGGGAGTCACAAGGTGTAATATCTACCATACTGTCGGCATCAGAAAATAGACTCTGACCTGTTTTCAGTAGCTGCCTAATGACTACTGCTCCAATAAGACATTTATGTTACATGACACAATGTTATTCTTTCTTCTCCTGGCCTCTTTCCAAACTTCCAGTGTGTTTTTGCTTATTTCTGGACAGTGTCAAAATAAATAAAACACCTTCATGCATGACGGAGCTTTGAGGAAATGACAGAAAGAGCACAAACTGGCAAAGAATCAGAGCAGAAAGGATTGGAATAATTGCATTTGTGACTACCGTGCAATTACAGCAGCACACACAAAATGAGCTCCTTGATTCCTAATTTGCAGATCATGACTGCTGTGAAATGCAATTAATGGTTTCCTGATTTATTTAGTGAGCTGTGATGAACGAGATCCTTGGAGCTCACCGAGGCAGGCTGCAAGTGCTTACAAGCAATTCAACGCGGCTGAGCAGAAGGCCGTCTTTTTTGAGTCTCTGTTTGCAAGGAAGGAGACAGAAAGAGAGAGGCTCATTCAAATGTAAGTTTACACGTAAGTAAGAGAATGAAAATGCCCTAAATTCACTGTTAGCACACGCCCAAGTTTAATATAGAAACAGGAAACAAAGCGAGGGATCACCTAACAGATTCATGTGTCACTCTGAGGTCTCTGTGAGGTGACGCGGATGTCAAAACAGCAGCCGAGGAGCATATTGTCTGGAATGAGGCAGGGAGAATGCTTTTCAGAGGGCACAGACTATCTTTCTTTTTTGCAAACAGACATATGCCAGGGGAGCAGTCTGCAAAATGTGAACATGATTCCCTGGATGACTGCCACGTCCCTGCAGGTACAAGCAAGCTACTTGAGGATTTGGTGGGGGGGGGGGACAGGACGCAGCTTGGAAATAATTGGAGGTACCCTCTGGAAATCTCGGCTTTGTAGTTAAGCTTTGTTTGAATATGATGTGAGGGATTAATGAGGCTGTGAGGGGAAACATTTATGAAGCCACAAAAGCTCCTATTTATCTTTCAAGCCATACTAGCATAAATGTTTTTGCATGCTTTTCATTTAACCACAACGGGTGTGCAGTGTGTGATGAAGTAACGCCGGGGGAAAATGTAAAAATACCACTCGAGTTGAAACATCCTCGAGGCTTTTGTGTTCATTTACAATGGAAACCCAATCAGCTGCTCAAATCCGGAGCAAGGGAGGCCTCAATATGTAAATGTCCCACTCAAACTCTGCCAGATATTTGCACGATGTGAGAGGGCCTGATGGGCTGCTCAATAACTCGACTTCCACCAATTCCTGTCTCAGCATAGCAGGTGTTTAGACTGTTTGCCATAAATTATGCCCCTGCCAGATGTTGCCAAGCAACTGATTAATTAGTAGAACCTCCAGAGCGAGCAATGGTGGCACCAGAATGGGCGTGTTTGCTGCAGTCCCAGTTGTCCAAGGTCTGCACCAGCTCTCACCATTTGGTTTAAGTAAAACCCACAGTAACATCTTGTACAACAAAGTGTCACAACGCCAAAGAACTTTCTCTGTACTCTACACCAACTGTAGTTATGTTTAAAGACACAAAATTAAAAGCAAAAGTTACCAACGGTTTGGTTTGAGTTCATTTCTCTCCCCAATTTTCCCAGACACAGAGACACTTTTTCAAGGACCAATTAATCTGTGGGTGGCACAGCACATGTGGTCAGAAATATTCTGTTTACTGGTTGACTGATGACACCAGAAATAGATTTAAACCCTAATGAGGATCAGAGGATGGCAAGCATGATCAACAGCGTCTTTTGAGTAATCAGATTCAATAATGGGAAAGTAACTTAACTTAACATGAAATCAATGTGAAACACTGTGCTGGATCTGACAGTAGCCCTCAGGTGGATTACAAATAACCCAGACAATATAACCCTGACTGGATTGCAGACATGCAGGTCTAATTAGCCCCTTGATGCCAATTGTTCTCTTTGTAGCTACATTTCAGATATGAATCAAATATACACCTAACACAGTTGATGCTGATACACAAGGTCGCTTTTATGTTGATTTTCCTGTCACTGGCCCGTGCTGTGTCATACATACAGATGACTTTCTTTTATACAGCCCATGTCCTGCTCTCTCCAACTCTAGCACTGCTTATGGCTACTCAAATATGAATGCCTCAGTACAAATTTTGCCATCCTGATCTAACTGCTCACCGACTGAGAGGCAAGTTTTGTTCCCTCCTGTTGTGGACATTCTGGCAGGTTGTCAGAAACCATAAATGCAATGTGTGTGCGTGTGACACCTTTTCACTCTGCTGTCAACACATTTTTTTTCTGAGATTTCACATGGTGACAAGCCAAAGCTAAGGGCACATTAGCTGTGAGGAGGAAAGAGATGATAACTAATTTAATCATTTATTATAAAACTAAATCAAATAGCTGTGCAAAAACTCAAAAATACAGGCTGTAGTCATGTAATGTTGATGAAAAGATATTGAAACTAAGGATTTTAATCTAATTTCAGTGAGGATTTAGATAGTATAGTTTAGATAGTATTGCTGAGATAATTTTGGCTAGATATTTGCACTATGAAATATGTATGTAGACTCATACCTTTGGCAAGACGCCCTGAATGATTTGCAACCAGAGCTCCACAGAGGCCTTTAAACATGCTATAAATATTTTCTGTTTAGGGGCTCTAAATGACCTCTTGTCAGGGGTCTGTAGTGTAGTGCATAATGCTTCAGGTTGATGATTTTCAGTTGGATCAGAAGCACTAGCTAAGCAATCTTTTCACATTATACATGCTCAAATTGTGTGCGCTTCTGCTGACTACACCTATTAAGCCATAGAGCCATACATTTGACAAGGGGTATGCACATAAATAAGGCATGTGATTGTAAAACCTCCATTAAAAGATCTTAGTGGCTTTGGAGAACTTTATATTTACCTACGACAAAGCTATGTCTTTGGAGCCTCTTAGCCTCAATAATGGGGCTTACAAGCTGAATCTGGTTTCCTTTTTCATAGCATCAGGATCTGATATGTATTTGACCTTCAGCAGTTTGTTGCCACTGTGACTGGATGATGAAACGCCATCTTTTCAGAATGCGATGATGGCTGGCTTCACCAATCTTGAGAAAATGTCCATTAAAGATAATATTTAATATTCAGCTATTTTTTCGCAACACTTGTCACGGCCCGGCTCATGGACTGTGACAATCCGGGAGTCAAACGAGTTGGCTGATTTTGCAAAGGGATTTATTTACAGAAAAATAATAGCAGGTGACAGGTGAAATGAAACAAAAGTGGTCGCCGTGCCGGTCAGAGAGAGAGGCCACAAGAGAGAGAGTGAGTGGGGCAGTGAGGTGTCCCTATACTGAGATGACACCAAATCCAGGTGTAGTTTCTTCTCCTGATGATCCTCCAGATGGAATGGACCTCCTGCAAAAAACAAAACAGAAACCCACAGAGGGCCACAGAGAGAGAGACACCCACTGGCCAGGTAATTGCCAATGTAGTTTACACACTTTTATGGGTACAGGTGCCCATGTCCATGTGCAAAAGTATATACACAGTTCAGTAGATTGAGAGGCCGAAGGGAAATTACATTAAAGCTGAAAGTTTCATTGAAAGTTCTTTAAAAATCTAAAACATTCTGGGCTTCTGTGCAACTAACTCCCCACTTCACCCCTGAGTGCCCAGATCTTTTTGCCAGAAATGGCCTGCATCTACAGGGCAGTGGACCACACACACACACACACAAACACTCACACTCTTAAACACAAGCAGACAGATGCTTAATTGACTTACCCGAAACAGTATCTGTTCCACCATCCTGTACTAGTGTCCAATCTGCCTAATAGAGGGTGGAAGTCACATTTTGATGCTCAAGTCTATTTAGGTTAATATGGGTGCATGAATTAGCTGGGAGGAAGGAGAAGCTATGTGAACCATGATAGAAAGCTAAATGATCCAATTTTCCCTGTCAGGTGGATGCATTTGCCCAACATCATTCTCAGCAGTCAGTGAGGCTAAAAGGCACCAATTAATCTCCCATGGCTCTTCTGGGGCAGGGTGGCACAGAAAATGGATGGGCAAAGCACACTGAGACAGAAAGAGGATATGTAATTTGCTGGGGATCACCGCACATTGGCTGGAACCGGCTATAATTAAAACAGCAGTCAGCAAAAGTTTGACAATTATGCTATAATTTGTAACAGCAGTAATTAAATTAGCACACTTCATAGTAGCGCTTTCTAATTATAGCTACACTCTGCATAAGCCATACAAAGTGTTGGCCAATTTATTATATTTAGCTCATATTAAGTGGCTTAGGAGTCTTCTGACAAATTGCAAAGTAACATAATGAGGGAAAAAAAAGCATAGATGCTCATCAGAAAGTTGGCTATGTCAGCTTTTAAACATTTCTCCCTTTCTCCTGCCAAAAAGTTTTAGAGTGATAAGAGCAGGCATAATAGAGAGGCTGGTAGCATGGTTTGAGATCTGCAGTAATAATGCTCTGCAATCTGTCTCCATTGTATCTACAGTACTCAGGATTTCTGTCATTTATGTCAAACGGCGTACATGGAGCATTTGTCATTGCCAGTGCGATTGTGTACATGCAGGACCTGTCACAACATGTAAGCTTGTGCACACAGTAGGCATCTATCCTCTGTGTCACACATTCCTTACAATGGATCTAGATCTGTATCATTGTCTCCATCCTGAGCTGAATAACAAATGAACATCTTCGCCTGCTGCTTTGACTCACTGATTTCCCTTGGCTGGGATCTCTCCTAATAACCAACCGCCTGCCTCTCTCAACACACCAGCACTGTCAGAGAATGATGACTCCAATGCCTCAACAACATGCATGCTGCTGGATGGTGATTTTCCCCCAACAGATGGCCATTTGCTCAGGGCTTTAACAATATCTGTGGAATGGAAGAGCAAGAATACTAAGCAGCCATGGATTTTGATTCATCTTCTGTGGAATCTGCTGTTTATCGCTCGTTCTAATTTCGTGGCCAGATTTTTCAGTTCAAGATAAACACCTGGGTTTTAACAGTTATGATTTTGTTTTCCTTTTCAGCAGTTTGGAAGCAAGTTTGGGACTTCCTGATGACAAAGATGTGCTAGAACCCGAAGGATGAGTGGAGTAGAGGGATCCAAATAAAGCAATTGTTCATAATAATGAGCCCATTAGTATTATCTTCCTCACACAGTAGGCAATAAACTGCCTGCATGGAATTTCGGTGAGTGTGTGCGTGTGTGAGTGTGTGTGCGTTAAGTGTGTGTGTGTATGTGTGAATGTGGAAGACAGAATGACAGCATTGTTTCAACTGTCTCCTAACATTTGTGTTCATATGCAAGATATTTGCTGTAGAAAATAAATTTGGTAGGAGAGATAATGCTACTTTTTAAAATAATAGCATGAAAATATTCACAATAAAAGAAAAAATCTAGCAAATGTGTACTGCAAATTGAATATATCTGCACAACTTTCTCTATTGACATATTTGCTTTGTTTTCCCGAATATCAACTATATTATATAATATACATACATCAGCTAATAAATTATGAGGGCAAGTAATTTAAGGGAAACATCACAGAGACAGTACATCTCAGACTTAAAAGTCCTGTGCATTATATGCTTAACTACCCACCCTGACCACCTCCTTAAGACGTATATGTGATTGACAAAACTGGGAAAAACTAGAAATGATTTTTCCTCCTAAAGTATTTGATAAAGGTTAGTAATGACTTTGTTTTGCAGGACAAAAGTTGATGTGCCACAGCTCCATTACCTATAAATGCGCTTACTGTATGGCAGAGCTCACAGCCCCTCACCTCCCCACTTATCCCCTGACATCAGGCTTTACCACTTGCATTCTGCTGTTTGACTCAAAGCTCTAACGGGCCAATGAATACCAAATGAGCCGGAGGAAATCCAGCTGGGAATACATTGTCAAATGGAAACATGGCCTGCACCCTCCCATCCCACCTCTCCTCCTTCAAGTACAGAGTCACATTTCAAAAAGGTGCACAAGTCTCAGCTCTTCTCATCTTCTCAATCTGAACAGGTGCTGTTCTGACTCTGGCTTACCAAAGCATTAAACTTGAGCCCTGGGTTAAGGTGAACCCATGATCTCTGCACATCGCTGTTTGATACGAACCAAAGTAGCCTCATTTTCCCAACAATGAGCAGCACGGATGGTAAGGCAGCAGGCTGGTGCAACATGTGTAATGCTGCATCCCCACCCCTTCCCCCCAACACACACACACACATACACACACACACACACACACACACACACACAAACCCTTGTATGAACTGTTGATCTTTTATTCGCCATCGACCCTTCATTGTGCACAGATGCACACGAGCAAAGAAGCAAAAACCAACAGCTCCACACACAAGCGCACTCTGCTCCCAAATGAGTCCAGCTAAACCGACCGTGGAGAGGGGGAAGCAGTGATGCAGAGACAGGGGCCATATACAGGGCTTCATGTTCACTGCCTGGGAATTATCACATCAAACTCGGGTGCCCAATGGTTCTGACAGGCCCAAGGCCGAGCCATTACAGCCTGGTGTAGACAGGAATGATTCCGCTGGGCTACGACTACGCAATGACTATTGTTGTGCACCAGTGATTCACCCCACACCAATAACATACAGATTTACAGCGACAACCAGGGAGGAAGTTCTCATCAAATTGATAAAACAACCACACACAGAATCAGTGGAAATGTTCTCTAAGCTTCACTGACCGTTGCAGAGATTATGTTTCATGATGTGTTCTCACTTTCATCCACTGTGGTTTTGACATTTTTGAGATTTTTATTCCGTGAAATGAATGCCACTGAAATCAGTCTCTGGTGCTTCGTCATCTATCAGCATTTATTTGCATGATGTATTCAGACAGCGGCTCGGTGCACCCTGTAGCACTTGTATCAAACATTGGAGATGCCAGCACTTCAATTTACCAAGCTGTTACAGCAAATCACAAGCTAGAGGTAATTTAGACCAGAGTTTGGAGAGTACTTGAAGAACACAAACACCTGTCAACAAGGCCATACAATCCTCTAAATTGATTATTAGAGTAAAAAAACAAACAATTGACCTGAATGTGGAGCTAGTTTTTGGATCAAATTACTTCTACTGACTGGCTGATGGTCGAGAAATATTAGGTGGATTAGATTCTGAACCGCTGAGGTAATTTAATTCATCACGTTCTTTGCACTTTGTAGAACAACTCAGAGCAGATGCTGCTCCCATATAAATGTGATTGCAATGACGCGGTGCATTTAAGAGCGATGGCAGTTTGTGTTTTATTCATTTTAGAGGCTGCTCAAAGCAATCAAATGTTAGAAAACAGTGTGAGTGAGCAAGAGAATCAACAATGATGCTGGCAGGTCTACACGGCTTTGCTTCGGCAGAGTGGTTCTTGGACTAAAACACTAACATGGTGATGTTAAACAAGTTGACCATGGTCCTCACATGCTGGCACGTTAGCACGCTCGCATTTTCTAACTAGCATTAAAAACAGCAAACAGCTGAGTCTGATGGGAAAGTCTGGCCATAAACCAGGTATGGCCAAGTAGTGGACAGATACAGATTTGATGATATAAAGTTAAGGCATCTCCAGAGTCATTAGGAATCGTCCACTGGAAACAGCGAGTGTCTGAACCAAGTGTCTCAGCCATCTATCTATTTGAGAAGTTTTAAACCACAATGTAAAATTTGAAAAATGTATAGCTCTTCATGTGGGCAAATGGTGGCTGTCCTCATATCATAATGTTATTGGCTCTTCCTTAATGCATGGCCGAAACTATATCAAATTTCTCTACTCCTTTAAAAGATATCTTAAACAATCCAATAGGACAGAAAAAGAGAGAAACCCTTCGTGATGGAAATAACTTAGTGTCCGCTGACTTGGCCCTAACTGGACCTCTGTGTGTGTTTGATCATGCTGTAGGTTTATGCTCCTAATCACACTGAGCTACAATGACTTTGGCAAAAATAAATATGAAAGGGAAAGACTCTTCACTCAACCCAGACAGAGGGTTTTTTCTGCCAAGACAAGGACATAAAGGCAAAAGTTCTTTCTTCACATACTCTATGCTGTCTGTCTGCACCAAGTCCACCACTCATGCCTGGAAAAATGAGAGGAAACAGAGACGGGGTGACTTTTAATCTTCCTCTCCCTCACTTCAGAGAAAGTCATATACAACTCGCTTATGATCTTCAGTATTTTCTTTTTCTTTTTTTTTTTAAATAAAACTTGGCAATAGAATTGGAATGTTTTATCACTATGGCAACAACGTCTCACAGTTTCCCCAGAAACCTGCTGAAAAAGTCTTTATTATTATTTTGAATACTTTTAGAACCAGTTTGATTTCCTGTTTACCAAATACCTATGTTAAAGGAGCTCAAAGACATCTGAGGTAGGCTGTTGTTTACCTGATTGATTATTGCATTTTCAGAAAAAGGCTCAGAATCTCAGTCCCACTCGAGTTGCATCTAGAAAACTCCCTCGTTGATGAGAGAGCTTTATTGGAAAATATTAATGTAGTAGGTGGTTTTTCCTCATCTTATTTATTACATTTCTTTACAATACACAAGTTTACGAGGATCTGACAGTTTAGTTATTACTAGGGTTACTGCAACTGCATAAAAGGTTAATGAAGATGACAGCAGGGCGAGGTGCTTTGTGTTGCTCACAACGAGGCGACAGATGCAGTAGGAGGCCGGCCCACTGCAGGGTACCCAATGACAGCATTGGCTCAGGCATGTGTCTGAACTGTCAGGGGCTGCAGAACAGAGAGATGAAAGGTATGGAGGGAGAGAGAGACACACACAAAGCCGGGGGAAAGTCACAGACACTTTTGTCTCACTGACTGAGAGGAGCGACAAGGAGAGGAGAGGGACTAAAATGAGAAAGTCACACAGACGTTGCCTCAGTGTTTGATGGAAGTGAGAAATACAGAGAGGAGAGGGAGGGAGGGAAAGTGCAGTGTGAGCGGATGGGAGAACTTTGTGCAGAGTGAAGACCCTGACTTCTCTTTATTCTCTCTCATGCTGAGTTTAAAAAAAAGTAGTATTTCAACAGTGAGCTCAGGTAAAAGCTGGGATACATTTCGGAGTTGACGTTTCTATTCACCATATCCTGTATATTTTTAGAGAGCAAGTGATGTGTTGCATCTTTGAAACACTTACAAGTGTTTAAAATATCTACAAGATGACAACGTAGAGAATAAAACTTGAGGTTATATGCTTTTAATGAATTAAACATTTTCTTCCTTCCAACACTATTGTGACGGACGTTAAGCCTCGCAGAAAATCGCGAGCCTTAAATAAACCAGCGGTGGCCACATGCCTCCATCAGAAGTTGCACAAACACACTTAAGAATAACTTTCTAGGATCAACAACAAGGGATTAAGAGGCTGTGATGATTGTGTGCAGAGCAAGATGAAGAAAAGCAAGGCCCCCGCCTCCAGGAGAGCCGAAATCCAGCATCTGTACCAAAGCTACACTTTAAGTCAGGCGACTTTGCCTGCCTGCGCCCTCCTCAGGTTCCTCCACAAGGAGCAGATGGAGCTCGCAGCAAATGAAGAGACAGTGGAGAGCTTGATTGACAGATATGAGATTGAAGAGACAGGTAATTGAAGGGAGAGCTGTGTACCATGTCAGGCTGCTTGCTGCTTATTAGTATGGGTAAAAAAG
>JAOXYL010000090.1:9366971-9378849 GCA_028564955.1 Terapon puta
TTGAAGAGACAGGTAATTGAAGGGAGAGCTGTGTACCATGTCAGGCTGCTTGCTGCTTATTAGTATGGGTAAAAAAGTAGAAAAAAGAAAAAAATAATGTTGAAGATCATTCGATATTTAAGGAGAGTCTGAAAGTGATTTGCTCTAATCTGCTGAAGGTAGACATTTTGACCTGTCATAGCAGAAAAGGCACACCTGAAACTAATTATGCGAATGACTGCACAGTTCCAGTAAGCCATGACAGTGAGCTGACATGCACAACACCAGGACCCTGGAACTCCTACACCTAAGTAGAATAATTGTTGTTAATGTTATCACTGACATCTGTGCAGTTCTTTCACTTTGCAAAGCCAAAATGTCAAGAATGAAAAACGTCCATTTCAAGCTCAGTGACTGGATGTTTCTCACTTTTTTTTCAGAATGAACAATAATTCATGAATCCCATTAGGGAAATTGACATTTTTTTCACCCATTGTTATACACCCATTTTTACATATACATAGGAATACACACACCGAAGGAGAGATGTCAGAGTGAAGCACCACAAGCAGGTTAGGGGTTCGGTGCCTTGCTCAAGAGCACCTTGGCAATGCTCAGGAGGTGAAATGGCACCTCTCCAGCTAGCAGTCCACCTCAATGTAGACTGGTCCATGGGCGGGACATGAACCAGCGACCCTCCCATTCCCAACCCAAGTCTCCACGGACTGTGCTACTGCCGCTCATCTTTTATCAGTGCTTGGATGCTTTTAGATTTCACTATCATTCAGGAAAAAAACATTTACTGGGTCAATTAACAAATAAGAACAAGCAGCTAAAGTTTTGTGGGTGTAGTTTTTATGTACATTGTGGTTCTAGGGATGTCAAGATTGGTCTGGCAGTTAGTCCTCCATTTTGTTCTGGTCTGAAATATCTAAACATTTATTGGAATATTGTGTTTTAGTAACAGTAAACACTAAGTCCTCAAAGCATTATGCCTACAGGACATTATTATGCCACAATACCTGCTAAACATAACAATTTCTGCACATTAACATAGCTCATTGCACTTGTGGTCTTGTTATTTGGTTGGTTTTGTTGAAGTTTTAACACTGGGGGCAGATTTTTTTTTTGCTTGAGTTGTGACTGCTTCCCCTTTTAAAATGTATTTCCAGTGTTTGGGAGAAGAACTTATGCTTAATTTAACCGCGACTGACAGTGTTACTCCACTCCCTCCTCCTCTTCCAGCCAGAAACAGCAGGTCCATGACGTTTGAAGGATTTCTCAGGTACATGGAGTCCAAAGACTGCTGCGTGTTCAACCAGGCCCACACTTCTGTCTACCAAGACATGGACCAGCCTCTCACCAGTTACTTCATCTCCTCATCACACAACACCTACTTGACTGGAGATCAGCTTGTAGGAAAGAGCCACCTGGATGCCTATGTTTGGTAGGGAAGGACACTGTACACAGTACACCCTGTGCTCTCCTTCATGATACAGCACTTTTGAAAACCACCCAGAGAAAATTCCCACATGATTCATCTAAACTGATATTTTTACATTTGTGACCTGTACGTGGTGTGTATTGTAAGTATATGTGGTCGCAAATTAGCCAACATCAACTAATCTGCTGTATATTCAATAAACTGCTATCTTATGTAGGCCAAAACATTTGATAAGCCCGATTTAAACCCCATTTGGCTCTGATACGGATCTAAAATGCCCCTCAATACACCATTATCTTCTCTTAAAGTCTCCCCTTCAGACCTACATGTGTGATATCTGGATACTCTATCTTTTCCTCTCAATCCATTGACCCGCTCCTGTGCTGAGGCAGACAGGGAAATTGCTGTGGTCCCTTTATGGGGTAATGGAGGTGATTACAAAAGGGGCTGATGGCAGCAGAAGTGCAGTATTTATGGTCCCTGTGAAAGTGCTGAGCGCCCTGGTCGACTGGTAGAGTGGAACCCTCCAAACCAGTGGCTTGGAAGCTCTGGTTTACTTAGATAATGAAGTAATCATCTAAAAGAGGAGAACGGAGTTGCAGGAGTGGATGGTGGCACTTTAGAAATCCTGCTACCTCACAGGTGGGAGACTAAAGAGCAGAAAATGATGAAATGCATTTATTGGGGGGAGTACAATATTCACAAGTGCCTGATGTGAAACAACAGTCCAGTTGATTCAGTATTTGCATTCAAAACGAAACGAAAAATACACAAACATAAAGACTTTATGCTAAATTAATTCATGATGTGCATTTATTTTCTCTGTCAGAATGAGAACAAACTCAATGTGAACATTGTAATCGTACACTCTGGTTTTAAATCTCACAAACAACCTTTGGTACATGATACCCTCACTCTTTGTTTACTTGCAGCTGCTCCCCACAGTTAACTGTAAAATTAAGCTGATAGGAAAAAAAAAAATCATCATCGACTCATTGCAGAGTTACAATGTCTGGAGTCAAAGGGTGATTTAACTTTGCATCAGGGTTGCGAAGAAATGCATCATGCCATAGTTATTATTTGCTCCACCCCTGCTGTGAAAGTGAAATCATTCTCGTCCACTACCAACAGAGCGCAATATCCTATAAGCCCAAGACACCCTCTGTACTGTGTAGACTCTGATCTTTGATATACAGAAAGAGTAAAAATGGAAATGAAACCATTATCTGGTGTTCAGAACTTGACCTGAACTCATGAGTGGAAAGGAAATATCTCAGTTTGTGCCTCAACTCTTCACTTCAAATTTCTCATGCGGTACATTACACGTGCTTATCATATCCTCGCCACGACTCAGTGTGTGTGCATGTGTCTCCATATGGCTTTTGTGTGGCACAGCGCTTTGAGGAAAGGCTGTCGCTGTCTGGAGATTGACTGCTGGGATGGGCCAGATATGGAGCCTGTAGTCTACCATGGCTACACCCTGACCACCAAGATACTCTTTAAGGACGTCATCACCACTGTGGAGCAACATGCCTTCGAGGTAACGGCATATTCAGTGTGTTACGTGACACATATTTCCTGGAGAGGTGCTCCAGGCATCTAACTTAGCTCATTCCTGCCTCTGAGGGCCCCAGGAGCCTCCACTCAGCCGCATTTGCTCTAATTAATAGCATCTCTGATAGCAGTGTTTTGCTTGCAAGTTGTCTTTGATTCAGGCCATTCTCTGTGATGTGTCTGGAGAATGTAGAGCCCCGCCTGAACAGAGAGAGAAGCAGATCCAGGTTGATGCTAATTGTTCAAAATAGGGGGTGAATGATGATTTTTCTTTTCTGATTATTCCTCGACAGGTGTCTGCTTACCCAGTGATCCTATCGTTAGAAAACCATTGCTGCCAAGAGCAGCAGGAGGTCATGGCCAAGTACCTCGTCTCTATCCTTGGGGACAAGTTGCTGAGAGCTCCCTTGGATCACCCAACCACTGGAGAACTCCCAAGTCCAAATGTAAGAGATGGAAAAACACAAGCTTGACTCTCCTAGTGATAAATCAGAGGCAGAATCTGTGTTTAATGTTACAGCTGCTGGTGTAGGCAGAGGGCTGATCGTGTTGGTATGCATAAATCCTCATCGTCTGCCACAGCAAAGCAAAACATGGAGAAAATGAGATCTTTTCGTCGTCATTAGTCTCTTTCTGAGGCTTCCTGTGCCTCTTTCCTCCACTGGGACGCAGGGGCAGATGGACGTCTGCATTCACAAGCCCCTTTAATCTCTCTGAGATTCACAAAATTGAATATGATGCCGTTGATCCAGAGAAGTGCCCATCATTTTATGCGTGCTCTGGCACTTGAGCCGATTGTTCATTTAGATTACCCTGTGTGGATTCTGACGTCTCCACTGAAAGCATCTGCCTCAGCCCATGACTGAACGGCTGGCCTGAAAGACGCCGGCACAGTCGATCCAGCCTATTAAATGCGACGAGGAAGGATGAAGGGTTTCTTTCTCCGAGGGTGGATGAGTGTGCCCTCGCTCGCCAAAGTTTCTTTGCTGCCTCCGACTTCTACTTCTTTGGAATTTATAGCAAAAAATGAGTTGTGTTTTATCCTGAGAGTGCATATAAGATTTTCTTTCCCCAAATCATTTTTATCTTTATGACTCAGGAAGTGGGGGCTTGCGTAAGAGCCTCAGCACTAATGGTTTCATCTTGACTATTAACCTCTGCTAACTGGAACACTGAATCATGGTTTATTTGTCACATTTATGCAGCTTTACACCCAAATTCCCACCAAATAATGAAGGTGTAACCAATGAACAATAGACAGAACTGTTCATTACCTTCTGTTTCACCGTGGCCACTTTTGAATCTGCCTAGGAAATTGTCAAAGCCACGGAAAAGATAGAAAATCCAATTGTCTCCCCTCAATTTTTCCATTATGCAGTGTTATTGTAGGGTTAGGAATAAGACATAGTTCATTAGCAGGTTATTACTCTACTCCATTCTGTTTTTCAACCACAAATATAAAAAAAGTTCCTCCTCAAAAGCTCTCATATGATCCTAAATTACCGCGACATTAGCCAAGCCTCTGTTCAAGTTCTCCACTGTATCATTTTCTGTAGTGGCAATGAAAAAAATTGAAGAGTGCAGTGCCAAAGGAAGCTCTGAGGCTTATAATTTTCATACTGTATGGACTCCTCCAGTTTGTTAATGTTGGCAGATCTGTAATTATTTTGCATATTTTGCCTGTGCATACAGTATCTGATGCCATATTTGACAGGGTGACTTCCTGCCACGTGAAGCTGCTTCAATGTCCAGAAGATAATGTTGTTGTTTTTTTAACGTTAAGCATGTTGCTGCTCATTTGCATAAAGAGCCCCATAGAGTACTGACAGATTCAGAGCCAAGATGGCGAAACGTCGCAGCAGATGTATGATTTAGTGATTCGGTACACCTGCTGTTTCCTGCGTCTTTATCCCACCGAACCTCGCTGTGCTCATGCACAGATATGGATGTGGCTACTGAGTGAAGAATGGCATCTTTTTGACAAATCAGAGAGGGGGCGGTTTGTGGGAAGCAAGTGCTTTTATATATTCAAGTTTGAGGATGCAGGAACAGAGTTTGTTTGACTAATCCGTATGATGGTTTTAAGAGTGCTAGGTGGTAGGACGTCCGTGATTAAGGTGCCTTCGCATTTATTCATGTGTGAATTCATACTATATGTGTTCCTTTTTGTGGGGATGTCAGGACCTGAGATATAAGATCCTCATCAAGAATAAAAAGCTAAAGCCTGGGATTAAGACAGAGGACGCGGCAGGGACAGAGGCAGAGGAGAGTGTAGATGAGGATGAAGATGAAGAAGAAGAAGAAGAGGACGAGGAGGAGGAAGATCATCAATGCAAAACAAAATTCTGGTCTCCCAGAAAGGCAAAGTCAAAGAAGAAAGTAAGTCAGTTAGATTTAACAGCATGAAAGCAGAGTTAGGAAACAGCAATAGTTTATACGAGATGTTGGGCCACCATGTATGGCCACAACAGCTTCAGTGTGCTTTGGCATTGATTCTTCAAATCTCTGAACTCTTCTGGAGGGATGAATCCTTCAGAAGATATTTCCTCATTCGGTGGCTGTGATGATGAAAATGGAGAGTGTTGTCCAGCATGTTGTACCAAAACCTTGATTCTTCCCAGAAGAGAGCACTGCCAGCAGGATTGAAGTGTTTCATCATAGGATAAAGAGGATAAACAATTTGGTATTGATTTGCAGTGACCCTTTCCTCTAAAGGGAGTGAATCCAAACCATGCCGGCAAAATACACTCAGGCCCGGACCTATCTTTTGGTAGGTCAAAGGTCAAAGCTTCTGACCTCGATCTAAATGTCTTTGCCCCAGATTTGAATGCAGATGTCACTTTAGACCCTGCTCCTACTGAAACGTGAGCTGGTTAAGCTCTTTGTGATTGAAGCTTCTGCCATCTGTGCCCTGGCAATGAAACCACTTTCAGTCACTTGGATCATTTTCTCTTCCAATCTTGATATAAAATCAGATTGAACTGGGCCTGCTCAGCATGTATACACACAGCATGAATATATACAGAACATGATTTGATGTTAATTGCTAAATTATACCCTGCAGAGCACCTGCATGGAAGCATCTGCATTTGTTATGTTTTTCTGCTTTTTCCTTCAATTTGTCACCTGTCTGTAGTTGGACACTGTTTGTTGTAAAATGGGGAACCCGGTCTTTGATTTGTCTTCCTCTTTACCCTAAATCCAATGCACAGAGGAAGAATAAGAAGGTGGTGGTGGCAGAGGCTTTGTCCGACTTGGTGATATACACCAGGTCTGTCAAGTTCATCAACTTCAGTCATTCAAGAGACAGTCAGAACTACTATGAGAACACGTCCATGGGAGAGAAGAAGGCTCGAAAGCTAGCCAAAGCTTCAGGTAAAATGTTATTTTTTTATATTGCAAATACTACAAAATATCTTTCTTATGAGCTCAGCAGTCACATGACCTTTAATAACATTGTGGTCAAAGGAGAAATCTCTGTACATCCTCTGTGGATGAGAAATACAATTACGCCTGTTGCTATAAACCTCTGCTAAAGCATATTGAACATGACATATATGACATAGGGGAGTATTTTTTAGGGAATAAAGCACAACAGCACAAGCCCAGAAATGTTCCTTATTCTCTCACTGTTGGGAAAGTGGAAAGACTCCTAGGAGATTTGAATCAACCGATTATCAGTTAAACTGCCATTGTGCTGCTGTGCAGCAGTATATTAGAGAAACAGAGTGATGTAGAGGAATTAAATCTGCTCCTGCTGAGGAGGAACGGCACTTAGCTACACACAGCTACATTATGAGCTGGTTCACTTGCTTGGCAGCGACCATGAACAGTCTCGGCAGTGCTGGAGCTGTAAAAACCTTGTAGTCTTGTCATCTTGAAGCCCTGCAGGGAAACTGTGCAGTCATGGTACAATCACACACAGACTGAAGCTCCGTGCCAGTTTTTTTTTTTTTTTTTTTTTCTAAAGATCCAGAATGAGGGTGATTTACAGGCATCAAAACATGATCATCTAAGCCAGGATCACAGGACTGACATCTGTGAGCTCTGAATTATTGAACTTTCTCATTAACGAGTGTCAGTGGAGACATCTGACCTAGGAGTGTTGTGTGTCCTCTCTCCCAGGGGCAGAGTTTGTTCAGCATAACCAGAAGTTCCTCAGCAGGATTTACCCAGCAGGCTCGAGGACGTCTTCATCCAACTACAACCCTCAGGAGTTTTGGAACGTCGGCTCACAGCTCGGTGAGTTGGAGAGAACGAGTATATGCCTGTCTAAAATAAGAGAAAGACCTCATGACACTGACACAAATATTTATCTAGACACGGGACTTAATTTTAAAACAGAGCAAACAGTGCTGACTTTCACATCTTTGAACAGCCTCAGTTAGAAAGTCATAGTGTTTGTAAAACAGTCCATTATTTGGATTAATAAATGGGATGGTATTAATAAAAATGTTCCATCAATTAATTGATTAAATTATTGCGGATCTAATTTATTTGTGTAGTTGTTCATTATCATCATTATAAAACTTATTAAGATAAATTACAAGATATGATTCATTAATTAATATGTCAAATTAAACAGTGATAATCTAATCTCCCTTAAGTTATCATCGCTTTGTGAGAGTTCCTTTGATTCCTCAGCATCAGCAGCTTCAACAGGAATCAAAAACTTCTCAGCACAGAACAACCACCACAATCCATAACAAGAACATTACTTTTTTTTTCCTTTTTTTTTTAACAATTGAAGAGAAAAGCAGTCCAGAAACAAAGATTGTCAAACTTCAAAGGGAACAACCTGCCCTGTCGATTAGCGGTGAAAAGAACATTTCATTCCAATCCACAGCCTGACCGCTTCATCTGTGTTTTCCCCAGAGCGTGTCCTTTCTTGGGACTTATCATACCTTTTCTAAATTGATTTGCACCATCCTAAACAGTTTTTTTCATCCATGTCTGGGTCACAGCTTTGTATTTTGGGGCAGATATTATTTGTTTAGGGTCAAGCATCGGTATTAGGCCTGACTCCAGATCACTCCTGAGAGTAGCAGTGCTTGAAAAACATTTTTCATAACCCTTACTTCCTCTCGTCTTTTGACGATGTGTGCTTACCCGTGAACTTAAAGTCCGGCACTGTCTTGGCTAGTATTCCTGTCACTCCGCCTGTCTTTACACTTTCCATTCATCCACCTCCATTGCTCCGTCAGCCAGCCACTGATTCTGACACAAGGCCTTGCTGATGGCTGAGCAGACTGTCTGTGTGCTTCAGTGACAGCTGTGCAGATGGCGATCTGCACTTTTCACAGTTGCAGGAGACTGCATTACGAAGCGGCAGCCTGGATGGATCAATTACAGTTAGATGAGCAGAACATTCACTGGGGCCCTGTGACATCCACAGGAAAAGTAGATAAAAAGATGCAGAAGGATGCATCGTAACATGCTGGTTAAAACTAAATTAAAGGTGTTTATTTGCATATTTATCAAATATTTATCTATGTTATTGCAAAATGTGTTTACAGGCCGACCCCCAAAGCTAAAACCTGTCAGCAGGATTACATCTGCTGCTTTCTTTATCCACTTACATGTCTGAAACGTGCAGTCACTGACGGCACTGAGGATATGCTGTATGCAGCATACATGCCAACACAGAACTCTGTACTGCAGAAAATCCCCTACAGATGCACGTATTGCACAGTTGCTGAGTTTGAATGTGTCCCCGGAGTAATATAAGCTATAACGTTTCAAATTATTGTATAATTTAGCTCCCTCCTGCAGAATGGACAAGAGCCTTATAAAACAGATATGCAGGAGACCATCTCATGTTGCTCTTTTTATTTCAGCAAGCTTTAGGCATTCTCCGTTCTGTTCCCATAAATCTCTTTGCCCCTGCTCCTCATTTTCATTGTTCCAAGATTGTCCCATGGTGTTTTGCAGCGGCTCTCAATTTCCAGTCTCTGGGTTTGCCTATGGACCTTAATGATGGCCGTTTCCAGGACAACGGGGGCTGTGGATACATCCTGAAGCCGGCGGTGCTCATGTCCAGTCAGAGAAGCTTTGATCCCAACTGCAGCCAGCGCAGCCTCAAACCCACACACCTGCTGCTCAAGGTACAGCTATGGAGCACTGAACGCTGAATAATCCACTCCGGGGGATTTATGGAGTACGGCGTAATGTTACATTACTGTGTGTGTGCTCTACATGCACGTGCGTGTGGGTCTATGCCCCACAACCTAGAGATTGTGAAGCAGAGACCATCTCACTTTGCCTCAAGATAAATGCTTTTTTGCCGGATGCTGCAAACCAACAATTATGTAAAACTCCCTTAGAGTGTCTCAGTTTAATTAGATTATCTCCCTCAGAAAATAAAGGGAAAGGAGAGAGAGGGGTGATCTAATGCAATTACACCCAGGGTCCAATTAATAAATCATCCCATTTCCATTATTTTAAGCATATTTGGGGAGAGTAATAGCAGCACTTGTAATGTACTGTATCTAAGACACACGACAAAAGGGGAATAAAGCAGCAGAGAGCACAGTAATACCTTTGTACCAATTAAAGACATACAACAGTTTGCTCTTCTGAGGAGAGAATAATGGGACTCTGAGATATCTGAGGCTTTGTACAGAAAAGACAAACTTTGGAATTGGCTGGCGTAGACAAAGGGACGTCACTCTGCTGGAGTCAGCCATGAATCGCCCCTCTTAAGGGGTTGGTTTACAAAAAATGACAGGAGCTGACCTATAAACTGGCTGTAAATCAGTCTGTGAGCTTAGATTTTTAACCCTGGACTATTTTCCTCAGTTGACATTGCTTAGTCAGTGTAGTATCTGCTCTAAATGTGATCAGTTACCTTTCATACGCTATCCTTTACTGAGGTTCTTGGTGATGCCGTTGTGTGATGAAGAAAATAAATCTTTATCAGAGAGCAGTTCACGAGGATGTATAGACTCTCACTAGTTTAACAAAAGCACATCAGGCATAGTGTCCCCCATCCTTCCAGCACCAGTGCATGAAATATGAATGTGGTGTGCTCTGTTTTTGGATGCCCTGGGAACAAACCCTCACCTTTTATTTATTCACATCATCATTCTGTATTATTTGATCACTTCAGGGAAAATCCTGCTATCTTGACTCAGTTCGCAGCTCAGTGGGAATCAGAGTCATGAGTAGCATTCAGTGTTGTAACTTAGGTAGGGTCAGATTTTCAATCTTTAAACAGTAAATTATTCATCTGCTCAGGAAAACAATATTCCCCCCTGAGCTTTCATGAATCTATTTAGCATAAAACTGTCAACTATAAGCAATGGTCTGTTTTTCCAATTGCCAAACCTTCACGAAATGATAACTCCAAACTGTCATCCATACCCTGACAAGTGTGGATCCTTGCAACTGTGACTGAGCAAAACGCAGGATGTTTTATGGTGTAACTTTAGGAGAGGAAAGGGACTGTAATTTTGGGCCGGACACTGCAAAGCTCCATCAGTGCCAAGCAGGGCATGTCGTGATAAGTACATGCAGGTTTGTCTTTGATCAGAGCCAGGGAAGGGAAGGCTCAGTGTGAGAGGACTGCAGATAAGCCTCCCTCTCCCCAGAACAGTGTAATTACAGCCCTCTCCTCCTCTCTTCTTTTCTCTGCTCTTACTGCTGTTGTCTCTTCCCTTTTGTGTGTGCTGTTTATCCCTGATATCAGTTACATCTTTACACACCCCCCGTGCAACCGTCCATACTCTCTCTGTGTGTCCATCTACTAGGTGATCAGTGGGTCCAACCTACCTGTTCCCAGGGGTGGCAAAGCGCTGGACCCCTTTGTCAGAGTGGAGATTCATGGGATCCCATCCGACTCGCGGAAAAAAAACACACACACAGTCAAAAACAACTGTAAGTACTGCAAGGCTGAGGGAAACGATTCATTTCTGAGTACTTCTGTGAAGCTTAAAGGAATTTTGTGGGGTTGTGGCAATATTTGTTCCTTGCATTAAAATACTGCAGAGAGTGACTTAAATGTATAAAAAAAAAGATTATAGCAACAATAACAGCCCTGTGAGGCAGTAAATGTATTACTAAACAGAAACTACGGCTGTAGTTTAGTGATAGTATGATGGCAATTTCATTAAATACCTTTTGCAGTTAATTTCATAAAGCACAGTACTGGACAAATTAAAGTTTTGACCTGGTTGTGGTGCCAGATGAAAAGTTCATCCCAAGGACGCCATGAATATCTGTTTTGAATTTCATGGCAGTCCATCGAAATTTGTTGAGATGTTCCACTAAAAACCGCAAATGTCAACCTTGTAGTGGCATTAGAGGAAGAATAAGGGGGTTATGATCTTAAAAACCATTACCAAATTCCAAGACAATCCGACAAATACAAATAACATCTGAATACCTGCAAAGTACCTGCATTCAGCTTAGCAAAGTGAACCTTAAGTGGAAAACATAGAAACCATCTGAGCTGCATTCTAGGGAGTTTTCTATGATGGCAGTATTTCTGTGTGGTTTCTTTTTTTCGTCCTTTTAAATCTATTTCCCAGTAAGCAGCTGTTGGGCCTTTGAGGAGAAATGTGTGATGAGTTTGCTCAAAATGCAGAAGTGGATTTTCTTTGAAGAGAAGTCTGTCATGAAGTACTGCTATGACTGGATACACAGAGCTGACAGGAACTGCACACAGGATGAAGCGTCACACTGGCTTTAAGCTTCAGTTGGATCCTCAAACATACACAGAGACACAGATTTTTGAGTGTTCGGGAGTGTCACAGTAACATAACCAACATTCACAATGGCTAGGGATTGTTTCTTATTGCTTACAATAATAACTACTAAAATTAGCATTTGGGTCATAAATTTACTGCCTGTAACTGTCACCACAACTTCAAGTTAATCCCACAGTTGTTGAGGTTTCTAACA
>JAOXYL010000090.1:9382532-9401121 GCA_028564955.1 Terapon puta
AGTCAGGAGAGCAGCACTGCAGGCAGAGTACTCATTAAAGGGGAACATTAGACCCAATGTTTAAAGCTGTGAGTGACAGTAATTTAACCAAAGAGATACTGGATGTACAGAAGAAATGTTTACATTATATCTGACCACTATGGACAATAAGTTTCTTATTTGTTTACAGTCTAATCTAATGGAATATGAATTGTTCTGTGAATGTGATAGAGAGAAGGAAGGATGTAAGTTGTACCAGTTCGTTAAAGGTGGGGTTGTCATTATTGCGGGCCACCTTTGTCTTCTTCTTGGAGCGCTGATGGGGGTCCGGCCTCAAGCGCGTGACCACGTAGGCGTCAGGGTTAGAGCCATTTGCCTGCTTCTGTTTAAAAAAGGGTCAGAAGGGACAGCCTGCTCTTGATCACCCATCAGAAAGTGTTTTTAAGAGAGAGCACATTCACTTTGCCATTTCATTAAAAGCAATGCAATAATAAGAGTGGAAGAAACTCACAATGTTCTTCAGGTGTTTTACCAAGACAGAGAGTTTAGAGCCAGAGTAGGAAATGTAGAGCTGGATCTGAGGACGGGCTCCTGCATTGGATCAGCATATCAATACCAGTGAGTCATTGCAGAACATGTCTTAATGGACTATCATTAGATAGTCGAGAGATGTTTTATCCATTTAAAATATTTCTTTATACAAACGCTTATTATTTAAGAATAGAAAATCACCTGTCACAACACTGTCTTGGACCGTGCTGGGGCCATCCAGGAATAGGCTGCACACAAATTCGTTCTACAGAGCGCACATTTGCAAGTTAGAGCCAAGTATAACGTGATATCACTGAGAGGAAATCAAACAGTGCAACTTACTCCCTTGCATGGTCCCTCGAAAAGCTGTTTTAGGTATTTATTCAGCAGAGACATCTTCCTTCCTGGGGTGAACGACATCTTATACCAGCTGGGAAACCTATAAGGGAGGAGGAGTTGAGATGTGCATCAAACCATGGCATCACTGTGAAAGAAGAAACAGTGCTTCAAAATAAAATGTTACGGGAGCTGGACATTTTTTCTTCACTCACTGAGGTAGCATAGATTCAATGAAGTCTTTCTGCAGCTGTTTGTGGATCATTTCAAACTGCCCAAATGTCTTCTCACTGTTCAGAAAACCATCATGAATGGTGACTCTCAGGTTGTAGACCTGCAAATCAAAACACATTTCATCAGGTCAGAGGGTGAATAAACATGGCATGGAGAGAAAGTTGACCACCCGGGGCAAAGCTCTGCGGCTCCATCTCGGTCTTCAAAAAAGTTAAACCCGACATCAGGAGGCCTTTCCAGATCTAACGGCAGCGAAATGCCAGCGCCAGTAACATTGACTCAGCAAGGGAAAGAGTTTCTAAGCATAACACTGCTGCCTAGGAGGCCATACATGACAACAGACAACCACACACACACACACACATACACACACGCGCGCGCACACGCGCACACACACACACACAATCTGAGCAGCTGAGTGAGGTTTTTCCTCCCAGAACAAATATGTGTGAATCTGCTGTCAGTTCCAGGTGTTTCATCAGCTCCCCTGGCTATTATGACCTAACACAATGCTCTTTGGTGCATGAAGCAATTTTTTTCAGTGACATTTCATTATTAAAAAAAACAAGAACACACAGGCCAACATTTCCTGTCTAAATTACCGCAGCACAAAGAGCAACATGCAGCCTCACCACATCTTTTCCCTTGACAGTGTATCCCTGGATGACAGCTTCTTGGATGTTGGTGCTGGGAGCGGGGATGCCATCCCGGGTTAGCGGTTGTTGTTTTTTCCCTTGAGCCATGCTGTGCGTCAGAAAGTTAAACTTGACTGCAACACAGCCCATGCTTTCCTTGATCTTCCTACATCAGGAGGCATACAAACCGTTACTATGAGAATCAGACAAGAACAGAAATGAAATAAAACATGGGATATTCTGAATAATTTGTTTGGTGGGAAAGACAGCATAAAATTACTTTGTAAAGTAGGATGTGGCCTCCAGATCTGTGTCATGAGGTCTGAGGTTGTTCTGGACGTACTGCAAGTCATTCGAGTCCTTCAGTTCTGGCATTCCTGCACCTAACATCTGGAAATCATGTGCATAGCATAGATGAAAAGATGTTAACGATGGTTTTATCCTTTCTCAGATTCAGCTAGGAGGTTGTTAATGTGCTGCTGTTGTTCAGTAAAAATCTTACCAGCTCCAACAGGCTGAGTATCAGTGCTGAGCGTCCTCTGATCATGTTGTAAGCCTCACAGCAGAGCTCCACGAAGCGATGTAAGCGCTGAGGCTTCTGGCCCCCGCCTGTGATGAAGTGCTGCATCTCAGATGTAAAGATAAATGGCGATCGGTCCCTATCAGCAAAAAGGAGCGGGGGAAGGTTCTTGTTATTTCACATTTTTCTTTGATTATTATTTTCTATATATTTTTATCATCTGCAGAAATTAACTCACCATTCTTCCCTTTCAAAATCTTTATTCCAGATTTGCACCTTACTGTTAACCATTTATCAGTATCTTAGTCTGCTTTTCTGGCAGTGTAAACAATTGATTTACACCTTGTCTCCATACCAGATGGTCATTTTTATAATATATAATTTATAATTGGAGTGTAGATATTTGCACTCTCCTCCACTGCAAAGCAGCTTTCCTCATTATAGATAAAATAATTTAATATGCAATCGGAACAACTTGCCTTTTAAATCTTCCAAACTTCTGTGCATTGCCCATAATTCTGCCAAAGTCAATGTGAAACATGTGCCCACTGTGTTTCAACATGATGTTGTCATTGTGGCGGTCACAGATCCCCAGAATGAATGTGGCTACACACCACCCTGCACACGAGTGGATGAAGTTCATTACAGCCTGCACATACACAGAAAGAGAATTTTTTCACAGTGCAACAAAAAATTTAACAAAAGTGAATATTCAAGTGGAAGCATAATGGTCAAATTCTAAAAAGGTGTGGTCTGGACCTTCTCATAGTCCTCCTTAGTTTTGTTCCACATGTGGAACCATTTCTCTAGTGTATCTTCTCGGAGGGTGCCAGCCAGACCCCACTCCTGCTGAATCTTTCCGAGGGTCACCGCCTCTGGAACCACCTCCACCAGGCCTGACAATCGCAGAGAATGTGTGTGTAAAAGGACATGAATTCAGAACCACAGATATATAGACAAGAGAGCTATTAATGTGCTTTCAAAAGGACAAACAAATGAACTAACCCTGAGCTTTGCCCGTAGAAAGACACCTGTATGTTATCATTCGCAGGTCCAACCCCTCCTGGAGCCAAACCCTGTCCATCACATGGACTATCTGAAGAACTAGCATGTCCTGACGCAGGTTATCTCCTGTCTGAACAACACATTTCACTGAATGATGAAAACTGTTTATGAAAGAGGCCCTCGACCTTCGCAAGACAGCCGTGTCACAAGTATCCGCCTTTGTGTCATCCAGACCTGTGGTACAAGTCACGTACAGATGGTCTGTCTGACTTCACAAGGGGAAAACACACCGGTTTGCCTTGAGAATTATGCCGTGATTTGAATTAATTTAAATAATTTATTTTGAAATGAACATCAGTTTCTGTTGTGTTGTAACCTGCCTACAAACAGAGTATCTTCATAAAGCAGTTCCAGGAGCTTTGATTATGCTAGAGGAATATGAAAATAGGGGCCTGGCATGAGAGCCAGTGTGCATCAATAAAATATTCTTAATATTATCATCATCAAGTATTATTACCAACCTTGCAGATGACACCAACATTCTCAGCCAGAGGGTCAGTGCAAATGAATGAGATCCCCAGAGGAGCAGCATTGGAGTTGTAGAATTTACAAGCCTGTAAGGAAACATTAAAAGTGGTAAACACATCTTTGAATTTGTATAGAAGTGTTTGCAGATTAGATTACTGTGATATTATAAATGTATTATGTGTTGCACAATGTTCTTACATCCACATCCAACGCCTTTACACGGACTGCAGGGTCCAGTGGCAGACAACAGCTGATCCCATCTCTGAAGAAGTCGCGAATCTTCCCCTTTTCTTCATTCAAAACATTCTGCAGAAAAATACAAAAAATAAGACACATGGCTTACACGGTTAGTCATAACAGTGGAGGATTATGACCTATTGCATGACAGCGCAATTGAGGAAAATTAATCAATGAGTAGATGTGCGATCTGTTCACAGACCTTACGTCGAGTCTTTTCGGCAGAGCGAACCTTCTCAGCCACGTCTACGAGCACAGACACCAAACGGGTTTCATGCTCCAGCTCCTGCCTCAGTACCTGACCACAGCAGTGTCGCAGGGCAGCCTGAACCTTACTGAACCAGTTCTGGTAGTAGGGGTCATTGTGGGCATCCTCCAGCAGCCTGCCAGCATGTAAAACATTAATGTGCGCACTTTTCAGTGAAAAATACTGAGCCTAAAAACACAAAAGAAGCTGTCAATGTCTACAGCAGTGTTACTTTCCTTAGAAATATTACTGGGGATTACATCATCCAAAGTAACATAATTTGTAAAACTTGATCCACAGTCATGACGAATGATCCAAAGCTACGTGCCGCCAGTTTGATGTTTAGCTGCTGCTCACCAGTAGAGCTGCTGGGCGATCCGGATGTTTCTCAGTGATCTCTCCAGCAGCAGCATCACCAGAGGTCCATCCAACTCCCACTCACTCTTCAGCGCCTGCAGGACAGGATGACTGATCAAACTTACATCAAACCATCTGCAGAGAGTGACACTTTACTCTCATATTTCAGATGTGACCTTTAACCAGTGAAACTCTGGCTTGACCTTTAAAGACATGGATGATGCAGAGATGGATGTGCATGATAATTTTATTGTATAATTGTTAAATAATTAGTGAACAGTATAATTTACTGAATAATTAGAGGTGTGTGTTAGTATGTTTACCTGGACAAGCTGTGGTAGGAACACCTCTAGTTCTCCATCTGGTATCTGTTCAAAGTAGTGAACTGCAGTTCTCCGCACAGTCTGATCATGAAAACTGAAAAAGATATAATAAGATGTGGAACAGCTTTATAGAAAGCTGAGTTATAGTTGGGATCACAGGAACCATTTTGGGTGACTTTTGGTAGATTTTTATCATATATGTAGATATGCTGTTGCTAAACTGCCTGCTAGAATGAGAAGAAGACCAGGCAAAACCTGCTGAAAAACACTATAAAATATTTTGCATCACCGCATTAGAAGATGCAAATATGCTATTTCAATAATAGGATGGTTGTAACTGAAGCAAACTAACAACAAAACAAGCTCTTCTCTGTACTTTGTGTTATCTGTCTTTATTGGTTTTGCAGCTTTGCATGATGACTGGATCCATCATATTTGAGCAAAGTGTATCCTACCTGTCACTGAGCAGGAAGAGGGCCTCTTCGGGTAGGTGAATGGGCCAGTTTTCTACAACAGTATAGATTTCTGTCAAGTCTTCAGGCTGCCACTGTGGTACTCCACCCAGGAGCAGGTGGAGGAAAGTGCTTCCTTTGTCACTACAGTAACGCTTACTCCAGAGGAAAGCCTTCTCATTTGGTGTTAGACTGGGGAAGGAGGGATAATTTTAGGGGGTGTGTTTAAGGATACAGAAAGCAAGAAAAGAAAAACAAGGGAAGAGATGTCTCTCCTTAGAAAAGAGCAGATATACACATGTTGTTTTCTTCTACTCACAAGCAGAGGCAGTGCTTCTTTGAGACTTCCAGCATTTTCTTTTGTAATTCCTCACATGGCTGAGTGAATATGATTGATCCAGGGAGTGCGATGGGCCTCTGATACGTCCACTCGAGCTGACCTTGAAACTGGAGCTGAGGAACCAAGGGAGCAGGGAAGATTAAGGAGGTAATGTGGTGTTTTTTTTGCATTTTGGTCAACAGGGGGCAGAGTTGTCCCGTATTACTGACCTGCATTATTACCCCATCGGCTTTTGTGTGGCTGTCATACAGTGCAGGGCTGGGAGAAACCGGCAGTTCGGGTAGCGTGGACATACTGAGTAGGACAGTCCCACTGACCAGAGTCCTAGAAACACAGAGCGCACATGCTGTGTGTCACTTGTTATACTACTGTGTCTAAAAACTGAGGAAACTTTAAAACAGCAGAGTCTTTAGAGATACTAAGAGAGATCCAGAGATAAAACTGGGCTTATCGGTGACTGAAATTTTCATTTCTTTCTTTTAAAACGTCACTTAAAAAAATCTCCATTTGTTTGACAAATATATTGTTATTTTTCAGGTATACTTTACAATCATGTAAATCTAAATTAGCATTTAGTGCATTTTTAAACAGAATTGACTCAGTCAACGTGTATACAAAAATTGAAGATGGTGGAGGAGTTGTGGACAACCTACCTGTCGCTGTACAGAGGTAGTACAGCCCAGCCTAAAACCTCAGGCATCTTGCCCCGTTTGGAGCCCTTGAGGTGAAATGTCAACATGCACTCATATGGCAGCTGATTTACAGGAACAGGGAACACCATCCTAAATTGAAAAACATACACATTTTCAATTTCTTTTTGTCTGTCATCTGTTAGTGTTATCTCCTAAATCTTTTAACTTGCTCTTTTTTTCACAACTTTCTGCCAAATAAACTGATAAAGATTATCTCTTATTTTTCTTTCTTATCAACGACAGTGTAATTGTCGGGGGAACGAGGAAAGAGGAAGTTGAAGTTGTCCGTACATGCGGTTACACTGGATCTTGTTTCCAGATGACAGGGCGGTGCTGATGTTTTCTGAAATTCCAGTATCGCAGACTTTTGTTCCAGCATATGTCAACTCACAGGAAATAGAGAAGTACTCATAACTAAAAATGATGGAGAAGAAGAAAGCAATGAAAGTGTTGCTGTTATATTTGTATCTGTACAACACAGACGTATCTGTGCCATAGATGAGCACGTACTTGGTCAACCAGGTGAGCTGTAGTTGGTACAGAGCGGCAATGTTGAATTGCAGGATTTCGCTGTTGATTTCAACGTCATGGGTTTGCGAGTTTCTGGTGACTGACGGACCTCTGAAGTCTGACTGGAAGTTGTCAAAAAAAATCTGCAGCACTTTTTGCAACGCCTTGTGGAGCATGAGCATGGCTACAATACAGAGAATTAACATCAGGTTAGACAGGCAAAAAGTTATTATAACACTAACCCATACTTAGCATTTATAAAACAGTATATAAACAACTAATCAGTGCTTTATAACATTTCGCAATATAGTTATACACAGATATAAGGAGAGTTTCTCACTCCAGCACTTATACAGCACTGATCAACAATTTCTCTATCTATATACACACTATACATAGAAGTCTAATTATTTATATTTCAATATTAGTATATGAATTTATATATTGACACGTGTGCTATAAACCATTTATTAAATGTTATATACTGCTTATTAAAATAAATCACAATAACTGCAATAATAATTTAAAAATGACAAAATCACACACATACATCATCCAACACATAACAATGGCATAATTATATGGCATATTGAGTAACAGCTGCTCACCAGTTTCGCATTCAGACATCTCATCATGACTCTGTAGAAAAGAGAAGGAAATACAGTTTTGTATTGTTGATGAGCAGTGTGCAGATGCATTGTGTTCTTCCAAGCCACATTTTTTTTGGTTGACTGCACTGTCACTTATGTCACAATACTTGGTTGATCGGAAAAATGATAGGACTGAGGAGTGCAGTGTGTGATTATACTAAAAGTAGCCCTTAACCGCATGAAAGGCTTCACTAATGTATGCGACACCCTACCAGAGGTATGGGATTGATTCTGTTGAGTCTGCCAATAGCGTCCTCCAACTCCTGACATGAGAGCCCACACAGAAGATTGCTGATGGTGCGAATGCAGCCCACGAGCACATTAACGTTCATCCCCGACTACAGAAACAGTGAGATCAAAGAAACATCACAAAGTCAATAAAATCACTCACGCTGATGTATCTGAATTATCCTGAGCGTACTTTTGGAAGTTAAAACTAATGCAAAGAATCACTGTCAAATACTGTTGGTTGTGGGCGTGGGGGAAACTTTACTAACCTTACTTCTCATGAGCTCTGTCACCTCTCTATTGTAACTGCTGAGGACATCCTGCAGGCTCAACCTAATAGACGAGCAAAGGTGAAACACACAAACATGACAAAGCCGTAGGGAAACACAAAGCACAGCTCCCTCTCCTAATGTTTTCCCCAAAACAGACAGAGGTTGACACATGACCCACTTAACAGTAGTTATTGAAAATATTTCACAGGATTGCAGAGCAGCATGCCATCTTACTTGCAGGTGTTGAAGACACAGGCAGGACGCAGGAGCTGATACAGCTGGCACGAAGCCGCGTCATCCTCCACCTCAGAGAAAAAAACATTTGAAATCATTTTATTTGGCTTTGTCACTTTTTGCTTTGCTTTAATTTATCCACACCCCCTCAGAGAAGAAACGTAGTATAATAAAACTGATCAACTGATGTTTGAAAATCTGATAAAATATCTCATAAAATATATACAAAGCATGTGGCAGCGACCTTTTCTTTATGTTATGTTATGACAAGAAAGCCAAGCAAGGTGCAGGTTCACCTTCATTCTTTTTCATTCTCGCTGCTTAATGCCACCATGACGTGATGTGTAAACAGAACAAAGTCAAGAACTCAGGGTGGAGGTTTTTACAGCTACAATATCCCTGATGATAAGAGGCTGGGCAGTGGTTAAGAGCAGCCATTCAACACTTTAGACAGGCCACCCCTTCTTGGTAAATGATCTCTACTGCAGGTGGGAACAGCACAGGAGTTTGAAGTGACTTACATTCCTGACCAGACGGTGTTTGAGGTTGTTCGCATGGAGTAGACGGAGGGGGACCACTCTTTTAAACTTGTAGTAAAGCTGAACAGTCTCATGCACACCCAGAAGTTCTTCGCTATAGAGAGAAAATGGAGTTGGTTTTAAACAAACAATGAATGTGGAAACACAACAAGCTTAAATGTCTAGACCAGCATAGCTCAAAGATTAATGTTCATTCTTGGATTAGTGACTCACTTTCGCAGATACTCTTCGGAGTCGCACAGTTTTAAAACATATTGCCCACTTGTGCTGGGATTGTGGTCCAGCAGCTGGAGGATTTCATCAATCAGACTCTTCACTGTCCTGTTCACTGGATAAAAGATTAAGTTCAGAGTCCAGATACATCTGCCAACATGCGTGGTGACTTAAGTGTCTTCAGGTACTGTAGTGCATAGCAACCATATAGTGGTGCAATGTAACCAAGTGAATTTACTCAAGTGCTGCACTTATACAATTTTGAGTTACTGATAATTCACATGAGTGTTTATAACCTTTTGTTACTTTATCATACTGCACATTTTAAAGGGAAATATTCCTCGACATTTTTCTGACAGCTGTCTTTATATGTGATGCTTTAATAGAGATTAAGGGCGTGGCAGAACCGCACAGGAGAGCCCAGGTTAGATTTGTGCCAAGCTCATCATGTCAAATAAAAATGATTTATCTGCAAATGGTTCTGCAACTATATTTACAGGGGAGAACTTTTTTCCCCCTTTTGTTTTGAATTGGGAGATCTGGAGCACAAAGAGTCAATCAAGTACTTTTATTTTTGCTACTTTCAGGTGTAATTATTAGGATTTTTTAACATTACATATAACCTCACTGTAGAATCACTTATGACCCAAAAGAATTACGTGACGTGTCTGCCCTACCCTTCAGGTCAATTCTTAATGCAGCGTATTTCCTTGTTGTGGAATTCTGCCAGTGTTTTAACACTGTGGTATTGCTACTAGTTGACCTGAGTACTTCCACCACTGAAACCATGGATGAAATTGTGCAATTACAAACAACATTCACTGAACAGTAAGTTTACTCAGCACCCAATTTCTATCTTTATTATTATCAGCATCTTCAGCTGTGACATCATTACACAGAAGACATCTTTCCAAATTAAAATGTCTAAAGGGAACAATGACAATCACCTGCCTTGCTGTGTTGTTTAATCTCACCTGTGGTGGGCAAGGGGATCTGGTGATTGTCCCATTCAGTGGCCACGCTGACAGTCACCTCCACCTCCTGCAGCAGAGCAGGATGGATTTGGAACAACTGACCCCACACCACACCCGAGTTATGAACATTGTCTGTGTGCTTATAGCGTGACATCAGCCTGCCAGAGAGAGTTAATAAAAAAAATTAAAAAAAACGGTTGCCAGTGTGAAAATGAAAGCATGATGACAAACATGTTCAATGCAATTTATTTCAGCTCACTAAGGGTACAAAAACAATGTTGAGTTTAAAAGAAGTACAATTAAATTAAGTCACATAGAATCCGTTTAAGAAAACACCATCACGTGAAGATTATTTTTTAAACCACCAAAAAACCAAACTGTTAAGGATCCAGTAATAAAACGCTTCATTGATGACAAAATTAATACTGTGATATAGACCACATTTGAAGTTCTCTAACCAAATGACATTTTGAGATTTAAAGTGTCACAGGGGGATTTTAAACTAAACCTTTCGAGTTCATTATCTACAGTGTCCCATATTAATCTAATTTATGTGGCAAAAAGATTATGTTGAAAAATAAGAACTACCATAACTATGCAGAAACTAAATCAAATTAACTCTCTTACTTGGAGGTTGCAGCACAAAAAGAAGCGAGCCTCTTGGTGCTGCCCTGCGGGGTGTCGATTAGTTTGATGGCCCACGGGTCCTGATGTGGAAAAGATTCATTTAGGTCACTTTATCCAATCATAAAAGGAGCTTTTTGTCTTTGCTTTGGGAGAAACGAGCAGAGATACTCACATGACTGTCTATTTCTGTCCTGGAACGATTCAGTTTGGGAACGGGCTCAGTGAAGTCACAGGAAAACTGCTTTTTGCAGTTGAGGGACGTTCGGTTCCTGGGGGGGACGGGAGGGGGGCCTTGTCTACCTGGCAGGCATGCACTAGGAAGTCTTGTTCTGGGTGGGGGTGGAGGGGGAGGGGGGCGGACCGGGAGAGGACCATTTGTGCCTTTTTGGTCCTTGCTCCCAGGACCTCCTCCCCCATGACCCCACAGATGGCTTGGAGGCTTGGGTTCGGGGTCACTTGGGGTCACAAGCCCATCCAAGGTGCACTCATACAAATTTGTTTTATTATCGCCAGAAAAGACTTCCAGGTACTCGTAATGGGATGCTATTCCATTTAAATCCTCAGTCACGCTTGCATCTTGTCTCTGGATTTTCCCATTTCCCCTTTGAAGAGGATCCATCACATTTTAGGAAGTTCTACAAGTCCTCCTGGATGGTGCCGTTTCAGAGTCTCAGAATAAAAACCTGCATGGTACAAACAAACAGCAACATGAGAAACAGAATTAAACTAAGTCCATTAGAAGATGAAACTTACAGCAGGTCTGACAAGCAAGCTGTTTTATGACTGGAGTCTAACTGAGCCTGAGGGATTACACTGGTCTAATGATTAACAGGCTTTCAAACCTTAACAGGAAATGTACCAGTGCGCGCCACTAAATCCATGGAAATACTTTTTTTTAACAGACTTGTGTAAAGTGAAACATAACACAAATATTCTACCATTATCAATACACCATACCTTAAAACTTCACTTTCACATCTACTCAAAACAGTCAAAACTATTATCCATGAGGAACGCAGAATGGCACTGTATTATCATTTTAAAAAACTTAAGTAAAAGACAATATACAGGGAGCATACTCACAAAATTATTGCAAAGTGCTCTGAGGTCCCTTACTGTTGGCAACTTACCATCAAAGCTCTGTTAACTACCGTCTCACCCTGAGTCGACGAGATGACTGCTTGACTGGAGCCATGCTGAGCGAGTTAGACCTGTACAAGATTTGGAAAGGTTCCCATTTGTGTTTCCTCACCCCTGCCTATCTCCCTCCCCCTACTCCTGCCCACAACAACTCGCCCTCTGCTGGAGGACAGACAACGTTACATTTGTCTCTGCACTGAACTGACTGGTAAAATCAAAATCACATTTTTGCTGCTCACATGATTTTAAGTCTTATTAAAATAATTAAAAGGACGTATTGATGTAATTACTCCTACTAGAAAACAGCCTGATTTTTCTGATTTCTGATGAAAAAACAACAGACTACATCATATCCACTCCTCACTGAGGAATGTCATTGAGCAGGTTGAGGTATGCAAGCGCTTCCATGAAGTGAAATGAAAGCAGTAAGAAAGAAAGCCACACTCTACTCATGACACATAAAAAGGTAAGAGGGAATTACTTTTATCTGAAACATGTCCTCGTCACTTTCTTTGAAACACTTAGACACACTGGTTCTTGGATTGTAAGTGTTGTCGTGAACTGTGGGTTCTCTCTAAAGCAACAACTATCGAGTCATCCTGAAGTTGAGGGAGCCCAGTGTGGCCTTTCACTAGGAATGAGAGCGACGGCACGCCACTGAATGTGTCACAAAGGTGTCAGCTGAGGTGCACAGACGAGGGGAGTTTGAAGGAGGAGATCGGGCAGGAAGAAATGTTTTTCAACAGCACAACTGCCCACATTTCACCCTCAACCCACAAACCTGGATTTCCCGGTTTCTATGTACTCATCCCATTTGTATTACTCATGCTGATTGGATGTGCAGTGGCAATGGTAAGAATGGTTCTGCATGGATCATTTCACATGGATGTATCTTAAGTTTCTCTTTGAGTTTTCAGCCTTTTTTGTACTTCTTTTCAGGTTTTTTATATAAAGAGGAGAGCAAGGTGAGTTTGATTCAGCAGTATAAGCATCACTTTTGGATATATTTGGTGTCTTTTATGTTATTCTCTGTCACACTTTGGCTTCTTTTCATGTGTTCTGCTTCAGATTAGATGAGCTGCGACACAGACTGATTCCTCTGTACAGCTACGACCCGGCGGAGGAACAAGAAGACTGGGGGGGTGATGGCGGGGAAGATGAAGAACTAACTGTGAGCAAAAACTTTCCTACTCAAATAAAATATACCTCTGTTTTGTGTCATACATATATAAAGGCAACATACTTACACATAATTTGTTTTCTTTACAGGAACCTTTGTACAAGGAGGGAAAGCTCTTCTTTTCATCTGGCTATACACTAGAAAAATGAGAGAAAAATGCCACAAATACAAGATACTTCATGAAGTTTAAAAACACCATCTGAGAGACACTAAAAAGCTACTAAAATACATCAAATTATTTAATTTCATGACATGTTCTAGGCATTACAACAGACAGCAGATGGCACTGTAACTCTATCTTTTGCCTCAGATGAGAAACATTTTAAAAGACTGTTTATTGTGTTGAAGCATAAGGCAAGATGTTATTTTTGGCCAATAAACAGAAAGCCGGAATGCAGTTTAAGAGCCATTTATTTGTGAGTGTAAATCTAAAATCATTTATGAATGAAGCTCAAAGAGCTAGAAAAACACACCTGTTTCTGCCTCGTAATCAGAGTGTTTGCAGGTTGACGATGGGATCACAGAGGGAGACCAGGTGAACAGCACACCTACGCAAACAACTGAATACATAAAACCCCAACTGATGAATGTGAAGCACGTGTCCATCTAACTGTGTGTGTATGTGTGTATTTACATCAGTCTGAATGTTCATCGGTTGGGACCACAGTGGTTCCTGACCTCCATCCTGTTGGCCACTGCTCCGGTCCTTTCCGCCCTCACCCTCGACGGCCTGCTGTGTTACTACTGTCCTCTGCAGCACAAAGGCAAGTCCTGCCCCAACATCACAAGCCAGTGCCTCCCCGATCAGCGCTGTTCCAGCTCCAGAGGCCGCTTCGGCTCGCTCCACGTCCTGTCTGCCCAGGGCTGCGTGGACGCCGAACTGTGTGGCTCCCATGAAATCACCTCTTATCGGGGGGTCAGGTACAATGTCAGCCACACCTGCTGCTGCAAAGGCAAATGCAACAGTCCGCCAAAGTCCGACGCCAAACTGAACATGCTACTGGGGATGACAGCAGAAAAGATAGATGACACTGACATCACTAATGTTCTTGGAGAGGAACCTTGGGACTCATGTGCAAATTACACATCACTGAGGAGCTCTGTATTACCTGCAACTGCATCATAAAATGCTTGTTTGGGAGAGGCCTGTTGGTTATAGGTACTTACCTAAGTATCCACAGGGTGACTGACATTCAGTCAAATGTTTACACCTTTGTGATTATCTGTATTTTTGTGAAATGCATGTGTACATGAGACAAAATAGCATAAAAGCATAATGGTCAGTGTTTTATGTGATGACATTTTTGCTCCGGAGAGAAACAGGTGGACTTGTCAGCCATCCTCCTGGTGTGTGTTTGAGTGAATGCTGGGTTTATTTCTGTGATTACTGATTAGATGCAGCAAAATAAAAGCCCCACGATTACAAAAAGCTCCCACTTGGTGTAATTACTCTGTGTAGATTTTAGTTGCAGGTGTGCTGAAAGGTGTGGCCTGTGCAAGGAGGTCAGTGGTGAGGTTAGAATCCCTCAGGTTAAGGTCTAAAAAGTTCTGTCTGAATTTCAGGAGTTGAAACTTTTTGATATGTGCAGGTGAGTTGTTATAATTCTGTTTTTGTTCACTTTGTCTTTACTGCCCAAGGCATTTTCAATGTGACAATCAGTAGAGATCATTGACACCTGTGTACAGGACACAAAGCAATGACATTTTAATTATTTAACTTCATGAATTTCTTTGATTTTTAGATGAAACCTAAGGATAAGTGCTAAACTGATTTTCAATAAATCAGCAAATATGTTAATCACATGAAGTACCATGGAGTCTATGGAAACTGCTGTGTTGCATCTTTTGTGACTAAAGGGGCTTAGTTGGGCATGAGATAATTACCCAAGTGATTTGATGTTGGCTCTGAGAACACAAATATTGAAAGTGTGTTACAAACATGTAGAGTGAAATCTAAAAATATGGACATTTATATGGCATAAAGGATATGCTATCAAGTTACACTATAGGATGTGTAGGAACCACTATTTTTAGAACTGGACCCATATGGCTTTTTAAAATCAGAACTTTACGGAAGACGTGTACTGATGTACTCTTTAAGTTTTCTTTTTTCTTCTTTTAAAACCATAATATTAGGTCTTGCCAGCAAATGACCAAATGTCTCTCTGAAAACTTGCAGGTCAAACATGTTGCAGTTCCTGTATGTCGCTGTCTGGTGGCTCTATCTTTGTCTCCCCTTGTTGCTCTGTGACAACCTGCTTTGCTACTACAGCCCCATCCTGGAGAGGGAGGCACCCGTCGAGCTTGTTGTGACAGAGTGCCCTCCCAACGAGCTGTGCTTCAAGGCAGATTGTCGCTATGGTAACCACAGCGCCCTGTCAGCCAGGGGCTGCATGTCGGAGAGTGAATGCAGCCAGGTGCACCCCATTCGCATCAGAGGAACCGTCTACACCATGAGCTATAGCTGCTGTGATTGGCCGTACTGTAACTCCTGCCCGGGTGTCACAGCCAAATCCCTCTGCATGACTCTAACACTTATGAGTGTAGCTGTGATGGTCGGCAGCTTGTGACTAAAGACTCCTGATGCGTTATGTTACGAGCATCTTTGGGGGTGCATGTCAAGAGGGGAGATGCTTATGTGGTTCGACACTAAGTGAGAAGTGCTCATCTCTGCAGCCTCAGCATGATGTAATGCAGAAGGCCCACAGAGGTGTGTAGTGTGTATCCAGTCTGAGGACACTGAGATATGCACAAAAAGAGATGGCAGAGATTAAAATGTATGTATATTTCTTTTTACAACACCTTGGTATCAAAAGGCTTTTAAATAATTATTTAATGTCTATGAATAAATGTTTTTGTGTGAGAAATAATATTCTATTGTCTTCTGAATATTTTTGGTGTGACATATTTTTCTTTTACACCAAAACATGCACACCCAGCAGGGCTGTTGATATTGTGTATTTTTCTTACTGCCAGCAAATCCCATAAGACTAAAACCAAGCAGTATTGTCTCCATGTCTTGATGTTATTACAGAAAAACAAATTTAAAAACACATCATGAACCATATTTTATTTTGAGTCAATGCCAGATACACCGTCCTGTTGTGGTAAATACTCCAAAGCACCAAATGTTTATTTGTTTGCAGCTAAAAAAATAGCCCCCGATAAATGCAGTGAGAAAAAAATCCATCTTTTTTTGCGAGACAACATCTTTGGTAGGATCCAAAGGGAATGAGCCTGAAGCTGGCATTATTGAGATCTGTTGATTATAAGAAAAGTATGGACAAATGCCCGGCTTTTTCTGTTGCAAGTGAAAGAGAGCAGCTCAAGCAATGTGCACAGTATGAGGTTTGGACAGTTCTTTATTTCCCTTTTATAAGGCTGCTGGGTCTCCCCATAGTGGATATACATATATATACAGGAGATTGCTATACTGGAGTTACACTGAGGGCAGAGGGTCCATATTACACAGACTTCAAAAAACAACACTAATAGAGCCTCACCTCCAGGTATCAGAATTCAGCAGAGAAAGAGAGAGAGAGATACAGAGAGAGAGAGAGAGAGAGAGAGAGAGAGAGAGAGAGAGAGAGATGAGAAGAGGGGAAACAGCACAGGAGAAGAAGGAAGAGAAGGAAGAGGGGAGATGATGCAGTCTGAGAGCCTGACTCGACTGCCTAATAACTTAACACTAGAAAATAACATACAGATTTCACGCACAGTGCATCTTAAATAGGTTACGTGAAGAACCATTTACCATAAATATCTGTATTTTCGGGAACCAACATATATAAAAAATGATTAAAAAAACAAAAAGTCATTGTTCAGTCTGTAATTTTTTTCTCATATTTTCTCCTTTTCCCGTCGTGCAAATCGTTCTTTCGTCCCTTCTTCCCGCGGAGGCCGGGCGTTTTTCTGCCCTGCCTGCATCCGTTCCAGATAAACAAGGAAAAGGAAAACAGAAACCAGCACCCCCCTCCCCTCCCTCCCCCGTAAAAGCATATGAATTAGTAGAAAACGAACAAACAAATGAACAGAACACCACAGTCAACTCATCACAAAAAGAACCCACAGACACACAGAACAGCAAGAACACTACTCTTTTTTTTTTCTTTTTTCTTTTTTTTTTTTTAGCTTCTTCATCAGCGTTATTCCTCTTAATGGTCAGTATCAACGTCGCGGTCTTTCTCCTGGCGTACTGGTTGGCAGGCAGAGAAGCTTATCCTCCCCCCGGAGGCTCAGTGGAACTGGGAGGCACCTCTCCAATCGGCTGGTCAGTTCAGCAGTGATATATTATCTCTCAATTTCACAGTGTGGTAGGAAAAAGGAGGATGAGGAGAGGGGAAAGGAGGGACAGGGAGGTAAGCCAGAGGGAGGGTTGTTGGAGGTGGGGACAGGAATCTGAGGAACCACAGCAACAATTATAAAACAACTTGAAACCCAGACCATCCATGGGAAAAAAGTAAACAAAATGGCCACTTGACTCCTTTCTTCTGAGTTTCATTCCCGCCGACCCGTGTGGTTGGGAAGGCCTTGATTGGCTGACGTGTACTGATTGGGTGGCCCGTGTTTGTGGCAGAGTGTAGGGAGAGATGGATGAGGGAAGTCTAAGGCTGACTGGAATCCACTGGTGGATGGGACTCGACAGGGCGACATGTCGTCAGGAGAAAAAGGATGGGCATGGCGGGTTGATGTGTGATTGGCAGGTCAGAGGGCGAATCCCTTCTCGGTGGATTCAGGCACGCTGTTGCAGTGCCCGCCTCTTGCGGCTGTAGTAGTGACGCGCGCCGGTCTGTCTGGCAAAGTTCATCATGTAGTTTTGTTTACGAGTGCTGCAGGGATACAAAGACAGTGAAAGGGGTAGGGAAAAAAGGAGGAGTGTGAACATTAGTGACCGAGTCAATGGCACTAAAAAATCCACACAACCCCATGCACATACTTTCATCCATGCACACAAACACACGGATGGTTGAATGCAGCTCTCATACTCACTCACACCAGGTTCATGCTGGCATTTTTAATCACAGCCATAACCTCAAACACTCAACAGCTGTATGGGTCTCACGGCTCGGAAATATGGGTGGCGCTACCCTACACGGTTGGATTTGTTTACGTTCTGCACAGATGATAGGTCGCTAGATGGTGAACATGGCGGTACAACTAGCTACACGTATCCAAGACCAAATGTCACAGGACAACACATGGGACACAGAGTCTACAAACAAACTACAACAGATACTGTGGGGTGGGGACTCTGACACTGAGTGTTTGAGGTCAGAGTTAACAGCCATCACTGGGAGAAAAGAAAGAAAATATCTCAACCAAAACCATAAATGTGCAGGTTGTGGGAGGAGAGGTGGTTTGGAAACTAAGAGACACAGAGAAAAGCTGCGGAGGATCGCTCTTGCTTAGCCTGTTCATTGCCTCTTCCATCCAGCAGGGTGGTGCCAGTGAGCCAGGAGTGCAGCCAGGGCAGGCAGGGGCCTCTGCAAAGCGGGGGTGGGGGGTGGGGGGATCGGGAGGGGTGGGGGAGGGTAAAGGGTGGCGTGTGGTGTGTGTGTGTGCGTGTGTGTGTGTGAGATGGTTGATGCGGTGGAGGTGGAAGTGTG
>JAOXYL010000090.1:9401221-9421715 GCA_028564955.1 Terapon puta
GGGTAAAGGGTGGCGTGTGGTGTGTGTGTGTGCGTGTGTGTGTGTGAGATGGTTGATGCGGTGGAGGTGGAAGTGTGAAGGCGGATGGGTAGCGTAGCTGGTAAACTGCGAGTGTTTGAGAGTATGCGTGTGTGGACACTTGTTTTTGTGATTGTTTTAGGACAGACACCAGAAGGGAAGTGCGGAAGGTGCTCCTGGCTCAGGGTCATGTTGTTGTTGTCCACAGACAGACAGACAGCCATGAGTGAAAAAGGGATGGAGAGCTGTTGCAACAGTCGATCCGTAAAGCCATGCGAGGAGCTGGATGGAGGAGGTTAGTCAGATGAAACTCTCCCACCAAATGGCCCTACATTTGAAGTTAATGATGCAACCAACTGATGTTGGTCAATGGATGAAAAAAAAAAGACTTCCACTGTTCGGGCTAGATTGAGGTAAATGCTGGACCCACAAACTAATCTTTTTCAAGTTGGACCACTGAATTGTGCATGTAAGCTTGTACATTAGCAGATAGGGGAAAAACACTACAACAGCTTGCAGTAGAGGTAGCAGCAAGAACAAAATGAACAAATATAGTTATAGTGATGGATTACATCACACATATACACACAAACACAGTACTGTTGACATCTATAGATGTAAATTATTTCATTAAAAATGTTTTAAGGATTGTACGAACTGCCTATTTTGAATGAACGCCATTTAACAGGGGTTATTTTGTTAAACTTCTTATTAAAGTTATTTTTAGTTACAATGTGAATTTTGCCATCCTGTTTATCCCTAAGTTCCCTGTGTCGTTGTGGATATGGTTTGGCTCTCTGTTCTGAGAGTTGTCTCTTGAAATCTGTGTGTTGGATTATTTTGTTAGCGAGCCTCCACCTGGACACTGTGAGCAGCTGGCCTGCTTGTTGACCTGCCTGGGGCTTGAGTCAAAGCGAGGGCATGAATATGACCGTGGCGATGATGAAGAGGGCTGGGTGTGTCAGTGAAAGTGAGGGAGGGTGTGCACAGTGTCTCGGGGGGAGAAGAGAGGATTGGGGGGTGGGGGAAGGTGAGGGAGGGGGCTGCATTCAGGAAGAGGCGGAGAACTTACCTGACACTACAGCCATGCCAGAGGGAGCAGAATACAGAAGAGAGCAGAGGTTAGAGCGCGAGAGGGGAGAAGCAGGAGGAGGGGACTGCTGTCTCGCAGAAAAGTCTGGGGGGGTAGGAGCCCTGGCCTGGGGAGGCAGGGGCCCAAAGCAGGGGAGAAAGGAGGAGAGAGGAGAGGCATAAAGATAGTCAAAGGTTCAAGAGGAAGAAGTGAGAGAAAGAAGCGAGAGAGAATGGAGGTACAAAGAATATGAAAGAAGGATGGAGAAGGAAGGTGTGGTTGGTGGAGATCAAGGTGAGGAGACAGCAGAGAAATGTAACAAAGATGAAGGGAAAGTAAGAGATAACCACAGGTAGAAGTGAAGAAAGAGAGCACGATATACAGCAGTAATCCATCCGTTGTATGCCAGAATGGGAAGAGAAAAAGGGAGTAAAGTAAAGAGTGAGTTTTGAGGAGGGAAAGAAAGAAGGAGGAGGAGAAGAAGGAGGAGGAGGAGGAGGAGGAGGAGGAGGAGGAAGTATGGTGGGATACAATGCGGCACAAGCAGAGGGAAGAGCATGACCATGTAATGAAACATATGTAGCAGGAAGGAGAAAAGGCATGTGGAGCAAAGGAAAAAGGTTCAGCAGGATTAAGAGTGAGAGGAACAATGTGTGAAGAAGTGGAGGAGTGGCGAACAGAGAGAAATAAACAACAGAGCAAAGTGTGAGGATCACGGTCACTCTTTTCAGCAGACACTGTTGAAAACCGTGCAAGTGCAGAGGGAAGGAGTGGGACAGGTCACGACCACTTAGACCAGGGACAGCTCAGGTTAGGCACACGTGTGTGTTTGTGTGTATGTACAGCTTTGTAATGACTATCCATGAAATGCGCCTGACGTGACTGTTGTATGCATTTGAAATGCATTGGGTACACATCTGAACAATCAGCACCCATATCAGAGGGAGCATTGCTCTGATACCCACAGCAACATGCAGATAATGCATTCAAAATGCTTTATGACACTGCCATGTTAACAATACTGTAGCTGAGTAAAGACCATGTTCATGATATCTTCAGTGCCCTGCAGAATCTCCAGTCTTGCCATTTTCATTTGAAAATGGGAGAAAACGGAGAAAATGTTTACTGATCCTGTTACAGACTTTGCTATTCAAATGCACAAAGGACAAGAAAGAAAAGAAGAGAGAGGGTCAATCACTGCAGGGTGTCTGCAAGTTCCATAAAATCAAATTTAAGAATTTTGGAGATTTCTTTTTCTCTGAGTAGAGATGTGAAATGCAAGAGCATTTTTGCACATGACATGAATGTGAAAAACAAAAATAGACCAGTCAGGTTATGGGCCTGTCTGGCAACACTGACTTCACAGTAGAACAAAGACACACAGTCAGAGATGCGAAGCCACCTTCACACTTGTGTTGAATGCAGTATGATCTCAGTTCAGCATTGTGCCATGTCCTATAATGGCCAGTAGGGGGCAGATTGGCTAAATGTAAATGAGTGAACATCATAAATCATGAATGGATATGTGAATGGGTGCCTCACATCTAATGAGTGCTTCAGTACAAAAACAAATGACACTTTTTAAAGAACGCTGAAATCTATTACATTAATTTGTTTAATTAGACAAACGTACTTTGACACATTTTAAGACTTTTTAGACACTTCAGTGGAAAGTCTTGAAGTTTTTTTTTGTCTCGGAGATGAATGGGTTCTACAAGACACTGAAAATATGATGATTTGACAGCAAGTCGATCTGTCGTACACCGAACAGTCATTCACAAACAAAACCCTTCACAGCAAAGCACACGGCAGCCATTTTTGTACTCTGCTTGGAGTGGTGATAAGCGTAAAAGCTGCTGAAAGGTTGGTTGTAGGTGGTAAGCAGCACACACCTAGATGTTATCATATTATATGTTCGTGTATAATCCCTGCGTTTGTGTGCAGTACAGGGGCCGTTGCTACAGGTGAGGCCGAGGCAGCGGTAGAGACAGGGGCAAATCAGGGCTCTTTTGGGGGCCATTCTGGGGGGGGGGGCATAGGCCGGCTGGGAATTGGGTACTCACAGAACTACTTCCACATGGTCCAGTGCCCACTGGTCATGTCCTGCACCGTCATGGCGTGGCTGCCACCATCGCAGCATCACCCCTTTAACCCTTGCCTCTCTGGAGAGACCATGGGAAACATTGTAGGGTCAGTCACAAGTAGCTTCAAACGAGCCTAATGAAGTTCAATTAATTGGTTTAAACAATACATTTTTCTACTTCACACTTTTATAGTTGAAAGAAGAGACATCTTCACTCTTAATTAATGACCTGCTAACATTTATGAAGTATTATTTAATCATTAACTAACACTAATAAAGCCTTTAGTTACATTCTATAAAACCTTTAAATACAGTGGCCTATTATAAAACAATGTGGTTTAACCTGAGTGTGTATGTGCGTCACTCACAGTGGAATGTTGTAGGAGACTCTCTGGGCCTTGATGAAGTCTTTGGGCTGGTGCTGGGCGATCACATGCCAGCTGACTCCATTGTTAACACTGTACTGCAGCAGCACAGCCCGGTCAACTGTGTCAGCCTGATCCAGAGCTATGTTACAGCTGTCTGTCTGTGCCACGCTGCCGATCTGCAGCACAAACATGATCTTACTGTAGAGGAACAGGAGGAAAAAGAGAAGGTTAGCAAAAGGATATATTAAAGGTTGACATCACATCCTGATGTGTAGGAATCGGAAGTTGTAGTTATGAGACAGATGGGTGTATGTTCAATTAGTTTATGTACAATATGTTTTGGTAGTACCTGTACCTGGCTCTAGTGAGGTCGAGCGGTTTGGTAACTGCCTGCCTCATCTTACAGCCATTGAAGTAGAGTGAGTCTCCATGGGCGTGCGGTGACAGCTGCCCGCAGCCGCTGCCCACTCCACCACCTTGGATCAACTGCCAGCTCTCCTGAGACACGCTGCCTGACTCAAAGTTGTCCTTGATGGAGCTGGGCAGGTCACTGCTGGAGAGGGAGCAGTCATCACCTGTTGAGGCGAAAGGAAGGAAAATGACTGGCCAGTTGATGGTGTGGTTGACACTGTTTATAGAATTAATGCAACCTCTTCTGTAATTGACACTTTTCTTCTTAACAGCACCAATGAAAAAAAACAGTAAAGACAAATTTGGATATATAATATGTTGTTTGTAGCCCACCATGGTGTCCCTCATCACAGATGCAGACCACTCCACTTGTGCAGTAGCCATGGCCACTGCAGAGCCCCGGGCAGGCCTCCCCAATGTAAACATGGTCAACTCCCCAGCTCTGCCTCTCTCCAGTCCCCTCCTTTTGAATCCAGCGGAACTGCGTAGCTCTGGAAATGTACAGTAAATCAGAACTGGTTCACATCACTTCAACTGGCACAGAGAGAGCCTAGAATATGAGCCAAAAATTCAGTCATAATATGCCACACTGCTAACCACAGAAATAATAATATTTGTGGACTCCTACCCTGAGGAGACGTGGTCTGGCAGCTGGACAGTGACCCTGGTCCATGTTGAACTGTTGACAGGACTGTAGATTGTGGACTCGTGGAACTGGAACGGAGAGCAGCCCACGTTGTTGACTGAGGAGGGGAGGCACTCTGACTGTACCAGCTGCCACGAGTCAGACCTGAAGGGAGAGAGTGAGAGTTGAAAATTTTCTGAGTAAAAATAAATAAGAAAAATTAGAATTTAAAATAATGTTTAAATGGTGACTGGTGGGTATGGAGTTGGGGTATTGGTCATGGGACAGCCTGCTTTGACTGGCAGTTCAGCTTATTAATGTATGTATGTAAAGTATCTGTTTCAACAATAGATGGTCTTCATACATTGTACAGTTTGTCTGTTAACAGCTGTTCTATAACTGTGTGAAAATGTTTGTCTTTACTAAGGCATCTCTTCGTCCTTCTTACCTTGCATCCTTCCTGTACTGCAGCAGGACAGAATGATGGTCTTCACACGTGTCTGCCTCACAGCCAACAACAATCTGCATGAAGAAGAGACGTACAATAAAGGATTAAAGAGTTTGCGTACAAGACAAAAGGCAATTTTAAATAAAGCAGGTTTGTGGCTCTCCTGCAGTACTGTACCTTAAATTGTAAAATATATCCAGGCTGCACTATGAGTTCTCGGGTGGCCAGGATGTTATGTGTCCTGTCTTGATTCTTGTTTGGCCAGTACAGGTGGAATGACGGGTTCCCACAGAAGCCAGCTGTTCGCACAGCATTAGGGTAGAAACTCCAGCTCTCCTCATGAGAAAGACCCTCTGGTGAAAGACAAAAAGAGAAGAAAAGTAAGAGCCAAAGTGATTTCCAGAACATGAGTTTGTTTTACTTAACAGTTGAGTTGTCAGGCTCCAATTACTCACCGTCATCAAAAGTGTCAAGGAGAGTAGATGGGTTGATGTCTGACCCCCCCACCAATATGTTGTCTATGGCCCATTGGGCTCTCTCCAGGCTTGGGGTGGCAAGACCAGACGAAATGGTAAATGGTTGCCACCAACGCAGGCGAGTAGCATTGGTCAGAGCTCCCTCTGGAAGGACGATATAATCTCTCCTGACTGACACATACTTCAGATAGTCCATCTCATGCAGCAGTGTCCAGGACACACCTGAGGAACACATATAGAGGAGAAACAAGTGGAGGAACAATAAGGGAGATATGAAATCAAACGCTGATGGTAAAAAAGGAAAAATCACAATACATTATATGTATGAATGTTAGCATACCTCCATCAGTAGAGTAATCGAGCAGAACTCCCTCTTTACGACAAGTTGGACGGTGGCACATGGTCATGTTATCTTCACTTCCAATCCTGGCCCAGTACTCCACAAACCTAACACAGTTTGAATTGCACTTAGAGTAGCACAATAATTAAAAATAAACAAAAAAACTCACTGTGGCTCACAGACGTTGAGTACTAACTTTGCTCCACGGAGATCCAGATCAGCAGTGACAGCTTGTCTGGCATCAGCGCCTCCAAAATAAAGGGCTGTCCCCTCTACCAACACACCACAGTCTGTGCACGGCCTGCCACCCTCCAGCACCTGCCACTGAGGGCCTGCTGACCCTTCCCAGTCAAAACGCTCCTTCAAAGACGCCTACAGAAAAAAGACACACTTACCTAATATCTCAGACAATCTTGTACAGATAAATTCAACTCATCGTTTTTTTACACTAGAATTTTTTAAACTGAATGACAGCTAGACTCTACCTTTAGAGCAGTGCTAGCATAGCAGTTTGGTCCAGTAAATCCAGGGTCACAGAGACAGCGCTGATCCAGACAGTCTCCATGTCCTCCACAGTGGCTGTCACATGCAGGCCCGATGTAAAAGTTCTCCACACCCCACTGAATGTCTGAGTGCTGCTGGTAAAACCGGAACCGCACCGCACTGAGGAAAAGACAGGAAAGGTTAGACAAACAACATGGATATCATTTTAAATATTAAATACGATGACAATAATTTTATCTATCAATAATTTAGGCATAGTATACCATGATGACAACATCAAATATGTAACACTACAACTTTTAATGTAGAGATGAGGTGGGATGACTCACGTGTTAGCCAGGCTGTCAGGCAGGGGATAGACTGCCCTCTTCCATCCATCAGCAGCAAAGAATACTGAGGGCTGAGAGACCTGGCCTCCACAGCGGGGGTCAGCAGGCAGGCACTGGGGCACCAGGTACTTCCAGGTCACTCCAAAGTCCACTGAATACTGAACATGAACTTGGCGGTCTGCATGACGTTCTGGAACGATGCAGCCTACTGCAATCTAAATCAACACATGTTCATATTAATAAGGTAATTTCACAGCATACAACAATTTCTGACATAAATACATGTTGATATTGTTCATATGTCATTTTAGATTCATTCGTTACCTTGAACTGCATGACCCAGCCCTTGTCAGGAATAATGTCATGTGTGACAGCATACACCTCTCTCCCATCAGCATTGCCACACACCATCACTCCATCAGGAGAGCTGCAGAATCGCTGCACTGAGCAGTCCTCCGAGAACAACCAATGATCGCTCACTGAGAAAAACAAAAAAGAGGAGCAAAAATCAGATATTTATGAGACTAAGAGGCTCTGTTTAGTAAACGACATTAAGTCATTCTGGACTGTTTGATTGTTTGAATTGAGGTATAAGTCAGACGTACCTATGGGTGTTTCCTCCTGCTCGCTCAGTTGCCCTATCCTCCCTGAGGTCCCATCAGCAGGAGCTCTCTCGTGGTTGGGCAGTGCGACCCCTCCAAACGTGTCAGATATCTGTGCTCTTGGGTCAGAGCCCGCGATGAGGACATTATCCAGGGCCCAATCACTGTGGTCTGCTCCCTCATGCTGTGGCTGCCACCAGCGCACACGCACTCCTTCCTGACGAGCAGCAGGGGGCAGCAGCACATTCACAAACCTGAACACGGACAAAAAACATAAAGAAAGTCAGAGATATCCAGCTCCACTCCTCATTCAGTTAAGTGCAAGTAATTATGTCCATGTGTCGTTGGGGAAAAACTCACCCGGGCTTGGTGTACAGATCATAGAAGATCTCTGTTAGTAGGTGCCAATTGATTCCTCCGTTCAAGCTGTACTCCAGGAGCACACCCTGGTTTCGGTTGCTTGGTGGGATCATGCAGCCGTACATGAAATAGAACTGGATGAACTCAGCGTTGGTGAGGTTCAGGTCCACTGTTACCAGCTGACGGCTGCAACCCTGTGCACAGGCACATGGAGAAATATAGTTAATCAGTCAGTATGAGCCTGTGATGAATGTTTACATCTGTCTCTCTTTCTCTTTCCTTATTTAGTATTGTCTATTTAACTGTATTATCCTTCTAAAAATAAATCCTAACATGATCTATTATGTAATCTTTATTACAGAACATACCCAGAATAATAAAAGTGACTTGGGTATAAATGTAAAAGCTTGAACATGAGGGATTTATCTCGATACAGCTCAGTGCTTGACCTAAATGGCTGCTCTTAAAAGGTTTCTCTGGCAGTGTGTCCGTCCAAGAACAGTCCGTCAATAGGTATCCATTTACAATGCTGCCCGAAGTGCCTGGGGAAAACTTAAGCTGTACATTAGGCCTGACAGCTTGTTACTTTGTGGTCTTTTATTCAACAGATTAATACTTTCAGCATCGTTCAGATACTGTTAGACGTCTCTCTTTTCTAACCATCATGTTCCAAGTAGGGGGAAAAACATCAAATGACAAAGATGGATGTTTACCCCACTGAAGTGCAGAGCAGCTCCGGAGGCCACAGCTCCACACACAGTGCTGAGCTTCCCACCAGTGAGTATGTGCCAGTGGCTGAGTGAAGGAGCTCGACTAAAGCTGTCCTTCAGCTGGGATGGCAGAGGAACCACAGGCTCATCGCAGTACTCTCCACCCCACTCTGGGTCACACCTGGGGAGGATGGTGGAGACACATGCAATTCAAAAACAAGTTAGCCATCAAGTTAAGTGAGTTTACTGAGCCAAATACCACAACACATACTGTGTACAGTCAAATCACCAAACAAAAAAAACAAACTTAATTATTACGTACATACATCAAATGACAAAACAAAGTGGTCACATACAAAGCCATATAAACCTTAAGAAAACAATATCTTACTTTTACACCTTATTGCTCAATGCTACTGCAGCAGCTGACATTCCAGACATTTATGGTAAAAAAAAACGTTGGCTTGTACATGGTATGAGGCTGCTATTACTTACACACAGGAGCTCTGTTGGCAGCGTCCGTGTCCAGAGCACATATCTGGGCAGCCATCTCCAATGTAGAGATTATCCAGAGCCCAAGTCTGCTGCTTGTCAAAGGGAGCCTGCTGAAACCAGCGGAACCTTGTGGCAGGGGACCTAAAGTCATAAATCAAAGTAATCAAATAAATGAATGAATCATGGAATTAAACTGTAAATCCTGACATGTCACTGCATGACTTGAATCAGACTCTAATGCTGTTCAACTGCATTCAACATCAAACAAATTTATGAACTCAGAAAAGTAAAGAGTACACTGTAGAAGTAGGATATGTCAAACAGCGACATGTGTAGTTTAGGACTGACCTGGCATATGATGGGATTGGCAGGGTAACACGGCCCCACTTGTTGTAAGTGTCAGAAACCAGCAGCCTCTGCAGGGTGTAAGAAGTGCAGTCAGGGCTTGTAGGCAGACAATCTCTGACCACAGGCTGCCAGGTCAGACCCAGATCCAGAGAATACTCCAACTCTACGGCTATCAAACAAGAAGAGAAACACAAAAAAATATTAATTTAAAATTAAAAATCTGATTAGTTGTTTTATCAAGAAAATCATGAAAATAATGGCTGGTTGCACACTTCTTCATGCTTCTTATTGCTTACAGTAGCAGGAGTTTGTGACAGAGCAGGAAGCAGAAAAGTCAAACTGGATGAAGGCGTCTTGACCCAAACTGATGTCAGTGGTAACAGCATAGCGAGTGTTGGACTTCTCTATGAATGCAAAGGCAGGTCCATCAGACCCACAAACTGGCATTCGGGTTCCACCGGGGTGGAGAAGCCATGAGCGCCCATCGATTGAGGAGAAGTCATCTTCCAAAGGTCCCCAGCCACTGGCACTGCCACCTACTACCACCTAAGATATAGTATAGTTAATGTAAAGAGGGCAGAGAAATCAAGAACTAAATTCACATGGGATTTTTCAGAGAGATATTTAGTAGGATAAAAGCAATGACATTTCAGTGGCTGAATGAAAATCATTTAAAGATGGACAGGTGTTTGGATGGATCTTCCCTCACTGTACCTGATCAATGACCCATGGGCTGTAAAAGTGTCCATTCTCAGAGGGCTGCCACCAGCGGAGGCGAGTGGAAGATGTGCGGGCACGCAGAGGAATCTCCAAGGCAACCAGGCGAGCCTGATTACTGTTGTTGCTGAAGAGAAATTCCTGCAGAAGGCCCCAGGTAAGACCACCGTCCACAGAGAACTGCAGCAAAACTGGTTGTGAGCGAGGGTCTGGGGCCGCCTTGCCACAGCCGAGACGTAGGAAGAACTGAACAAACCTGCAGAGAAAAGCCATTAACGTGAGATTATCACTGAAAATTGAACGTTGCAAAAAAAGATAGTTTATATGAGTGAAGCTGTTAAGGAGTTTTCTTCATTGGTGTGGTGTATCTTTACCTGGCATTCGACAGGTCCATGTCATTGGTGACCAACATGCGCAGACCGTCCTCACTGAAGAACAGGTGATTCCCGCTTGACATGATACCACACTTCCTGGATGGTTTACCACCGCTCAGTAATCTGAAACGCTCAGCATCTACAGCTCCTCCTAGAGACAAACAAAAGTAACAAAAGCAACAAAACAGTAATCACTGATCCATCCAAAAAGAGGAAAAAGATGGTGTAAACAGGATCTTAATTTACTGACACATATCAAAAAACAATCTTTTGTATTCATCAGCATGTTGGTATACCTTCAAAGTCTTCTTTCAGGAAGTCAGGGTTGGGGGTGTCAGGCACAGAGCAGTCAGATCCAGAGTAGCCGGGGTCACACACACAGTGTGTGCCACCCACACAAGCCCCATGACCATTACACATGTCCTGACACTGTGGGCCAATATAGACGTTGTCTAATGCCCACGTTGGAGGAGCAGAGCCAGTTGAAAAGAAACCCTGATACCAACGGAACCTCACTGACCTGTAGGAAAGTCAAAAAACAAAGATTACAGAGTGAAAGAGAAAGAAATAAACAGATATTGTCTTGTAAGTATATTTAAGAATTGTGAAAAAGTTTCCCCATGTTCTTTGCACATCTGTTATGAATTCAGTTATTACCCGCAGAGGCGAAGCTTGCCAAAGTGAATGACTTCTCTCCTCCAGCCCTGAGTTGTACCAGGGAAATAAATGCTGGCAGGGTGGAGCTCTGTGGAGCACAATGAGGAAGGCTGGGGTGCACCAGCACACAGGGGCACCAAGAGGTGCCACGTGGCACCAAAGTCCCGTGAGAACTCAAGACGGACTGGGTTGGTGGAGGAGCTATCAGCTGTGCAGCCTACATTAATCTGGAGAGACATGAATATACACAACACCAACAAAGATGACAAGTCATGGTTTATGTGTCAAATTATGTATGTTGTTTTGGAGAAAGAAATCATCAAGACTGTGTTTGGGTACCTCAAACTGGATGATAGTGTTTTCATTTACATCAATATCCCTGGTGGTAATGGAGTGCTCTCCAAGCTCGCTGGAGACAAACACCATGGCTGACTCATCCTCCTCCCTGCATCAATCATACACAAACACGATGATCAGTCAAGGAAAAAAAACATCTCTTCAAGTCACTGTTGAGCTCATAGATGATGTATAAACAGAAATCCTGGCAAGACATGGCCATTGTCAATATTCAAAACTAAGTGTTTTTCTTACAGTCCAGTCTTCTGGTAGGGGCAGTAGAGGCCAGTGTTTCCCCCAGGGAAGAACAGCCAGTTGGAGTCATTGGGGCCTTCCTCAAAACTGTCTATAACCACTGGTGGGTTGTGTAAGGAGCTGCCATCAATAATGAGATCATCTATTACCCACACCTCCTCTTTTTTACCTGAAGGGCATAATATTGTGAAGATTATTAGACAATGATTTTCACAGGTTAAGGAAACATTAAGAAAAGCATAGAAGAAGCAGACAAGGGATGTGAAGAGCACAAATGGTGTGAATTTTAGTGTGAAACCACACAATGTGTCCACTCACCGCTGTTGTAAGGCTGCCAGAGTCTGAAGCGGGTGGCGTTGGTCTGAGCGCTGGCTGGCAGTGGCAGGTGGAGGAACAGAGTGTCAGTGGAAGCTGGGAAGTAAAACTCATCCAACATCAGCCAGCTGATTCCTCCGTTCACAGAGTACTGCAGTAGCACAGAATGGGAGCGTTCTGGGACACCTAGAAAACCCCACAAGGTAAATTTTTACAATATGCTGAGAAAATACAGCTATGCCAAGAAAACCCACTGAGTTAGATATTACCTTTAGTGATGAATTTGAAGGAGAACTGGATGTAAAGAGTGTTGGTGCAGTCTAGATCCCGAGACACTAACATTCGCAGACCATCCTGAAAACAAACAGATGAAGATCACATTGTTGCTCAGAAAAGAAAAGTCACTGATCTAAAGATGCCAAACTCTGATTGAAGTCTATTCTTATTTATCTTGATGTTCTTCACATGGTGTTTAGGACTCCTACCCCTTTGAAGATAAGGGCAGTGCCAGATTTAAGAGGCTCGCCACTCAGAGTGCCCCTTTCTGCACCGTACACCTCAGGCCATGTCTCCTGCTGCAGGTTCTCATTAAAGTCTTCTCTAAGTACAGATGGCAGGGGAGCCAAAGGCACACAGTGTGCCCCTCCATACCCTTTGTCACACCTGTATGAGGATGGCAGAAAACACAGGGGTAAATAAAGTGGGCAAAATAAAAAGGCAGAAAATGGGTTTTAAAATAACTAAAGACTAGACTAAAAGGCTTCAGCTGTGCAGAACAAGGAGTTTTACTTACACACAGCGTCCGTTGTCACACAGACCATGACCAGAGCACATCCAGGGACAACCAGGGGCAAGTAACACATTATCTAGAGCCCATCCTTCTGCCCCTGGGGTGAAGTGAGTCTGGATCCATCGGAACCGAGTTCTGGGGGAACTGAAGGATTCAACAGCAAGTTATGAAGTCAAATCGTTTCAGCAGTGTATGCACATAAGACAATATACTTGTACTGTTGACTAATTTTGGACATAAAAATGCATACTTAGCAGCACTGGGTAGGTAGACAGTGATCCTCCTCCAGTGTTTATACTGGGTCGAGGTATAGATGGAGCTCTGAGTGTAACCAGCACAGCCGATGGCTGGTGGCACACACTCTGGGGTGATGAGAGACCAGTGATGACCACAGTCTGTTGAGTACTCCAGTCGCACACCATGGGAGAAGGAGGTGGACTTACTGCAGCCCATACTCAGCTCAAACTGCAGGAATGATGAGCCTGACACTTCAAAGTCCCAGCTCTCTGCATATCTTGGCTTTTCTGCAGATACAGTGTCAAAGTAACATAACATATTTTGGCATTTACTCTAACTTTAATCACACCAGATTACAGTGATTTAATGTTGTATTTTTTTCAACAGCACCTCAACAAGCCACACTGTATCTATACAGTACACTGACATATTTTTGCTGTCACACTTGGTTACTACATTAAACAGACCTAAATGCTCCAGTGAAAAACTGTGACAGTGAATTTCTGAGAATAAGGCTGAACTTTGCTGCCGCTGATAGCTGACTTTGAGGTAAAAATAATAGGTACCACTGAGTTGTGTGTGAAATGTGCTCTGATGGGAACGGCCATGAAATCTGACAATCAGTGTTCACACAGAGACACAGGAGCTTTATGTTTATAGATATGCTGCCAAATTGCTCTTGCTGTGCATGCTTAATGAATGGGCCGCCATTGTAATGTAATATTTGCACAAAGTTAATCTGCTCACAGCTTGATGCAAGCATAAATAACAGGCATGATGTTCATTCAGGTTCAGGCTCTCATTAATAATGCAGGACCCACGGCGCCACAGTAAATGGGTGATTCAATTTCTGCCTGTTGTACGTGTAATACTGTGATGTCACTGCACAGCCATTTATGTGGTTCACTGACTGTGTGGAAGTGAAAAAATGTGTTGGTAATATACTTGCAATGCGTATGCCTGTATGTGTATACTGTTTGTATATACTGTATATCTTTCACCTTTTATCCATATGTAATTAGTCCAGCTTTTGTGTAGTAACATCCTGCTTTGCATTCATTCACTACAAAAAAATTCACGACAAACAGTTGGGCCAAACCCAGGGGCTCTTGACAGCCATTGCTAAGAGTTACTTCTTCACTTTCTGAGTCAGTCTATAAATTCAACTCTGGAATCAGATCTTCTCACAATGTATGTGCATATGAACGGTGATATGTTTGTGTGACTCACTATCAATAGCCTCAGAGTTGAAGGTGAGCGCTGTGTCCAGAGATAAACAGTCCACAGTCACCTCCCCACCCTGAATGCGGTACCAGTTATGCCTCAGAGGAGTCGTGCCATCAAACTTGTCATGGAAACCCGTTCTGGAGCTGTCATTCATACCAATCAAGACATCATCCAAAGCCCACTGGGCAGAGTGTTTCCCTGTAAAGATGAGGGAAACAAGAAAAAAAGATTGAATAAAAAATCAAACATGGCTTTAATATTCTCATGCGCCTTTTAGTAGCACTGTGCACCCTTGATTGTGCACTAACCTTGCTGTGGCTGCCACCATCGAAATACTGTATAAGGGGTTTTAGCTGCAGGTGGCAGCTCAATGGTGACCACCTGGGGCTCAAGGAAGGAACTGAAGTCCAGCTCCCTCAAGAACTGCCACTGGACACCATTGTTGGTAGAGAACTGGACAATGACACCTAGAATCGCATAAAAAAGCAGTGGAAACCAGATTTATATGAGAAACACAGACATACAAAACTCAGTGCAGGTAGTAGGATGTAAAAAGAGACAGCAGAATAAATGAGCAGTTCTAAAGTCTTTTTTATAAGCCTGGCAGTGTTTTATCTGACGCCACAGGCTGAGCCTTCAGCTCTGTTGTAGGTTAGATATCAACAATTTACTGACTGATAAACAGAACAGAATAGACAACAGTAAACTTTCATTCTTCCTGACAAAAAAAGCTGACAGTGAGGACCCACTCTGTACCTACATAGAGTTTGCTGTATGAGAGGGCAGATCAAAGAAGGTGACAACAGAGTGAGACAAGCCAGCAGTGAGTTGACCAAATCAGATGTGGAGCTGCACTGTTAAGAAACAGCCACATGAATGCAGCAGAGGGCCTCAGTGTAGTATAAGATGCATACCTTCATTGCGGGAGCGAGGCCTGGTGCAGGTGGGCCCCAAACTCTTGCTGCCAATTCGGATGTAGAATTGCACCAACCTGTATGTACAGAGTAATAATTACATTTAAATTTCACATAAACAAACAACAGCAGATATAACCAAACCCCAGGACGCACAGAAGAGAGAGTTACAGGCGTGATTATAATCACCGTGTGTTAGTGGTGTCTAGAGGCACTGTATGTGCTTCTCTCCTTCCAGGGCTGCTGAAGTAAAGAGCTTTGCCTTCGCCAATGATGCCACAGCCGCCTCCAATTTGTCCCCCACTTAGGCTCTGCCAGAGTGGGCTTAACTTCCCCTCAAAGCCCTCAGTTAGCTCTGTAGGACTGGCCACAGAGGGGACGCAACTATCCTGCTCCACTATGGAAAAAAGATGGGGTATCATGAAAGATAAAGATACATGAAAGCATCCTTGTTTTTTTTTTAACCTTTTTTTCCTTCACTATCTGTCACTGTACCTGTGTATCCCATATCACAGAAGCAGACTCCAGAGATGCAGTCTCCATGTCCTCCACAGTGGTTTGGACAGGGCTCAGAGATGTAGACCCCATCCAAGGCGAAAGGTGGAGCATCTCTGTATACGCTGCTCTCCTGGAACCAACGGAACCTGGTTTTACTGGAAAAATGAGGTAAAAATAATTAAGGAATGAGATATAATAGACATTATAGTCAAGTGCTTTCAAAAATATTTTGTGTCCAAAGAAGATGTAAAAAAATCTCATTATTATTCCAGCCTGGCAGATCAAATTGCATGCTTGTTACCATAGCTACCTGGCTGCAACATTGCGCGGAATGACCACAGTGACCCTGGTCCACTGTTCGTAGTCTCCAGTGTTGTAGACAGTGGGTTCTCTAAGCTCACGACCACTGCCCTCACAGACACCCACACCTGGGGTTCCTGGGTAACAACCCTCTCTCACCAGGGCCCAGGTACGACCGGCATCATGGGAGTACTGCAGCAGGACTGGAGCAGATGCGCTGAACTCTGACTCGCAGCCGATGTTTAACTGGTGGTAAAGTGGAAAGATAATTAAAGAACAATCTAATATTGATTAAGTACAACTCTGCGCCTGTTTCTTTGGGGGGCATCTTTAAAGTACCTTTTTTTTGTAGTTTTTAAAGTCTAGTCTTTGATGTGGGTACCTTAAACTGAAGGGTGTATCCAGGACGCAGGGCTAGGTCCCTGGTGACAGCCACCCTATCCCCATCAGAGCGGCCAAACACCATGGCAGAGGGCGTTGGAGCACAGAAGCTGTTGTTGCTTTCCCTCTCCATACCCTCGTTACCCAGCATTAGCCACACACTCATCTGGTTCAGAGGGTAGTCAAATGCTGGCTTCTCATAAAAGTTCTGTGGAGAAAGAAGACAAGCAAGTTTTATTGTAGTGTTCTGTGTGAACAGGAACCGATGTCTGCAGAAGACCATATTTCTAATATAAATGGATACACTTCCGAAAAGATTCAAGATTTTATAGCTGTTCTATCTCAGTTCGGCTGACACTTTCCATTACAACAAAAGGAGTAATATCTCCAGATGAAGCCAAAGCTGCAGCACGAGGTCAGAGCACAAATGACAAGTTAAAGGAAAAACTCTTCAAATTTATTCCTGACCTGTGGTAGAGTTGGATTGGCCATGGGGATGATGTGTTTCTCCCTCTCTGACAAAATTATAACATCATCAATCGCCCACTGGTCATAACCCTCCCCAGAATGAAGAGGCTGCCACCAACGAAACCTTGTAGAGGGTGTCTTAGAGGCCAACGGAAGCTCATAGTGGACAAAGCTGACAATGGAAGAAAGGATAAGTTATTTGCAATTTTCTTCCAAAATAAAAAGATTATAGCCACATTTAAAACTATTCACTACACAAAACAGTAAAGACAGATCTAATGCACTTATAAAGAGGAGAAACAGTCATTTTTCCTTTTTCCTTGTCCTTCTCTTCACCCACCGAGGTTTGGTGAAGTCAGTGAAGTACATCTCAGCAATGAGACCCCAACTGATGCCTCCATCGTTGCTGTATTGCAACAGCACTCCTTCCTCCCTGCTGTCGGCCTGGTTGCACTCCGCCCAATCTCCGCCCACCCTCAGGTAGAACTGCACAAACTCTGCCCATTCAGTGTCGAGGTCCCAGCTCACCAGCTGCCTCAGCCCCGCCTGACAACAGCACACACATATGTAGTATTTATGCATATTAGGTAATGGATAGAGAGGCTGCATGAAATGGTGTGAGTTATAATGTTGGTCAGAGATGTCTATATTATAAATATTACAACAAAAAATACAAAAGGTTGTTTCCTGGCAACAGATGCAACAAGTACATTTCTAGCTTTGTGTGCTAATTAAGAAAAGTAACGAGGCTTCTACAATATATGTGCAGCTGACTGAAAATTACACATCCTCCATCCAATTAGAATCAAGCATTTTATAGAGCCATTGTATGATTACATAAAATCTGTACGTTTTCAGGGTAATATAGTCATGGTTCAGCAGTTTTTGGCAGCGAAAACTAGAAAGCAATCAGAGATTGCATACTGTGCCTCTGCCAAGTTTGCACAATCCCCTAAATTTGTTATTTCAATAACACAAAATATTTTCACATTTTAATCTGGATCTGAACCAAAACACAGAGGGACAATGGCTCGATTCATGTGCGTGGGTTCTTTCTTAAAAGTAAGTGTTGGAGTTGATAAAGAAAATACAAAAATGTTTATGAAACGAAAAGGCTGCATTCTTGCAATGTTAAGAAATTGTTTTCAAAGTCCCTGGACTTGCACCAAAAATGTAATCACTTATTCCTTTCCTCGTGGCATAACATTCCCTCAAAAAGGGACTCTAAACTGTTGTCTTAAACCGTGCTGGATATGGTTGGAGCAACTAGAAAGACAAGTCCGAAAACATGGCAATGATGGTTTTACCCTGCTGAAGTACAGAGACGATCCAGATGAGACTACCCCACAGCCCATGTCAGGGGTGACCACCTCTCCGCCAATCACCTCCTGCCATGTGGCCAGAAGTGCATCCTGGGACTCAAAGTCTGAGAGTACACTGGAGGAGAGGGGGGAGGAGGGCTGGCAGTCTGTTCCAGAGAAACCATCATCACACCTACAACAGAGGACAGTTATTGAATTTCTTGCTTTTTGCTCTGGTTTCATTTATGTTTTCATATGACACATCCACACATACTGTATTTATGGACGCCATACTGAGTGAGTGAATTTAATTGAATGAATTCACTATGTGTGTCTCCATGTGTGAGCTGACCTGCAGTGTCCGTGGTCACACCAACCATGTCCGTGGCACATATTGGGACACTGCTGGCCGATGTAGATGTCATCCAGAGCCCACTCATCCTGCTCTCCGTAGTAGTTCTGGATCCAACGGAAGCGTGTGGCACTGGACCTGAACACACACACACATATAAAAATAGTTTAACTAGATTCACATAATAGAAGCTGAATAAAATGCACATATATAGAGGAAAAACTGCAATACTGTAAGCAACTGCTAAATAACAAATGATAAAAAAGTAATATAATATTATCAGCACTATTTTCTTGCATGTCAACCACACCACTATCTTGTATTCACTAAACTATTTTTCTACTGGGAATAGAGATTTGTAGATTTAGTGCCCTGGCAGGTAAAGATTAACCTTGTCACACATGTCTAAGTCTGTTTTTCTACATATGTGTGTGTGTGTGTGTGTGTGTGTGTGTGAAATGTCAGAGAGAGGGACAATCTCATCATCACATCATCTCTGTGGATGTGAATGTGTGTGTGGTGTGGATACAGGTTTATGCATGTGAGTGCCTCTCAGTGCCTGCTGTTGGGCGCATGTACAACAATGACAAATGGCTGTGGAAGCGCAGATAGTCAGGTATATTGGGGATTATATAGTGGGGAGGATTTTTAGTCTGCTGCTTCGGTGACCCATATCAACTCAGACCACCTCCTGATCACACAGAGCTGGCCACGACTATTTTATTATCATTTACTGCCATGACCCTGTGACCTCTCATCCCACCCTGCAGGAGATTAGACTGCTTTTATTTAGGAGCTGGGTAGTAGAATGAAATGAAGGTGGAGGTCACAGTGCTAGGTGAGGATGGTTTATGTGATTATCTGAGTTGATATATGAGTGAGTTACGGCTCTAACAGTACATTTATTCTACAAACTGTTCAGCACAGGATTATAGTTCAGTATGGGGCTTGTTTCAGTTCTCTTTGTCTTTCAAACTGAATATTTATAGTCTAGTTAGCCATCTAATTACGGTCTTTGTGTTGGCACACACTGAACACAAGTAACAACAAAACAAGAGTCTGCGTTCACTTTGCAAAGCTTTGGCAAAGTGTCCTTTATTGACCGTTAGCGAACACCTGGTAGTCCGATGATCTGAGCTCATAGAATCGCTGGTATCGCAAACACAAATCAAATGAAAAGCCAGAGATGGACAAACCTCTCACACAGTTTAGATTTCATATTAAGGAGGACTATTGTTCTACTTTGAATTATATTTTTCAGTATTTTTCCAGACAAGGAGAAGGGAACCACACAGAAAGTGTGCACACCTCATTTGCGCTGGCATCTCTCAAGCATGTGTCTGTTTGAAACAGACAGATTTCTAAACCCTTCCCTCCATGATATTAGTGTTTAAGGCTGTTTACATTTTGCCATACTGAGTTGATTAAAAAGTGTTTGGTCCTGTCTGTATTCGTCCAAGTTTGCATAATTCTGTAATTGAGATGAAGCAATACCAACATGCTGCTTTTTTGTGCTTTTAGATTACTGGAATGACCAGATTTTAATGGCCCATGATGTTTTATGTGGTAATGTTTTTCTAAATAAATAGAAGAAAATGTTAGTCTTGTTTTTCCATCTGTATAACAAAGACTCCAAAAATGTAGAAATATTGGATGTGATATCTGTGTGGATATCTGGGCATTTGAGTATTTTGCATTAAAAGGTTGCAGAATGAATTTGCCTTGTTACTAAGTGTGATTTGTTGTTGAAAAGTGCTAGATGTGTATGAGGGGTGTGTGTCTACATATATCCAGTATAAGTGGACATTTAGCCTTTAATAGAAATAGGTGTGGATGCTTCCTGGTGCCCTTTTTTCCACCTTTATTTTATACGCCTGACTTCATTTCAGGTACATTAGGTTTGTTAACAGCATGAAACTGAGAACAGAGAGCAAATTACCCTAGAGAGAACTTTGTGAATCTTTTTTTCTGTGTCTGTTGTACAGATGTGTGCTGCTTACCATGTCTTCTGAGGCAGAGACAGAGTAATGCGTCTCCAGTCTTTGAACTCTGATGGGTGGTAGACACTGGGAGCTGTGAACTCAGAGCAGCTTGGCATACCGGGTAGGCAAGCCTAGGTAGAAGAAGTGAGCAGTTTTATTATAATGCACTTTTTTATTGCATACACTTTCAGGGAAAAGGCA
>JAOXYL010000090.1:9421815-9441200 GCA_028564955.1 Terapon puta
AAGTTTGATATTTATGATTTTGGTTTAGTTTTATTTAGTTTTGTAGCTAAATTCTTAAGAAACAACTCGATAAACTGTAGACACGCCCTGAGGTTGCATTAGCCCCACAGTGTATGCATATAAAAGACAAACGCAGGATTACAGTATCTCTGACCTTGAACACTGGAAGACAAGCAAGGATTAACGGTACAGGGCATTCAGTGAGTTACATTCTGCACTTGCCAGATGACTGCATTTTCATGCACATGGGAGAATTAGAGAAAATTCACTGATGGAGGACTCATTATGCCCTATTCAATTCCAAAGGCAATAAAAATCTTGGCAGATATTTTGGAGTCTTATGAATATTTATGAGCCAGTTGTGATCACAGAAAATCTTTGTTGAATCATGGGAAGATAATCTGCTTGCTGATTCAAGTATTGCCATGCATTTGCTAATAGTAGGATGATAAAAAGTAATTGCGATAATTTCTCATCTGAAACAAAGTGCCACATTTAAAGACTCTCATTATTTACATATTATTACTGAGGTTGTAATTGGTAAATCAATATTCATGATCATGAATTAATTATATGTTTCCTTGTCTCGCTCCACAGTGAATCTACTAGTTTTACTTGTAAACAAAGGTGTGAGCCAGACTGGGCAAACAAAAAGGATCAGATGTTAACAATCACTTAACATGAGGAGCAAAGTCAAAACGTTTCACACTCTCTACCTCTTTGACCAGGTGCCAGGTGAGACCGTGATTGGTGGAGAACTCCAGGCGGACCTGAGTGTCAATGTGAGGTGAGGGCTCACGGCCGCAGCCCATGACCAGCGAGAACTGTAGACTGTAGGAGGCTCCGATTTGCATTGACTGAGTTTCCACATAACGGATGCTGGAGCCAGGGCTGGGCTCACCAGAGAAACTAGAGTACAATATTGAGCAAGAGAGAATATCATACTGTTTATCATATGCTAAGGTGTACAGTTCATAAGGCGTCAACTAGTAGGAATAAATACAATCCTGCTATAGGTGGAGGCTTACATGTTGTTTTCATTACAACTACAACAACTGAAGTGTTTTTTATTTAATAACTGAAAGGCACTGCAATTAGAAATTCTCCAACGATACACATAGTGACAAAAAGGCAAGAATGAGTAGAATACAAAGGCATACAAATACAGATACAGATTTTCATCAGAACATTAAGTTCCCCACCTGAGGGTCCAGTCATGTTGGCAGTAGGGCTGGACATGCCCAAGATAGAAGCCAAGACTCTGGGTGACGTCCAACACATTGCTGAAGTCCAGACTTATGGTGTTGAACAGCACAGAGGTCATGCTGATTTCATCCAGCGCCCACACATCGTGACCACGGCCTGAATGGTATGGCTGCCACCAGCGGAACTGCATGCCAAACTTACGAGCACCAGATGGGAGCTCAACCGACACAATCCTGGTTAGGGGAAAGAGACTGTTAAAGTGACCTTTACTGATTGGTTAATGGAAAATTTGCTTTAAGATAATTGTGTGCCATAGTCAATAACTCCAAAAATGGAAGAGAACTGAGATGTATTTGAGGACAGTATACACAATGGCAAACATTTTAGCTTGACTTAATCACACAAGCTGACTGAAGTGTGACTCAGACTCTGAGTTGGATCTAAAGCCCATGTAATCAGTCTGCTGTTTGAAAATAATATACACTTGGCCCATGTAAAGATTCTGGGGGAAAAAAAGTAGATTCTGGCACAGATGGTCAGTATACCACAGTTTATGAGTACAATATCTTATGTCACTGTTTTTTTCTTATAGCCCACTCTCTTTGCAGCAAATACCTCTTCTCTCTTTGTCAAGACCGACAGTTTCATAACGTTTTGTACGAACATATATGTGGAAACAGTAAGAATCAGCACTTGCACTCACAGGTCAGACAGTAGTGAAGAACTTGTCCATGACTTACTGCTGACCTTGTTGACATGTTCTAGTGCTGATGAAGAGCTCTGAGACTCCAGACACTTTGTCTTCATTACACACATAGATGGCACTAACTGACTCAATGGGTCCCAGTGGCTTACACCTCCAGCATGCCATTAGCGTTGCAAATGTGTGTGGTAATGGAGTTATAGTGTCTCAGTGGAATCACGGGCATATAAGCACATGCAGGCAGACGCACGTTAAAAATAGGCGGTACCTTGGCTCATGGAAGCCTTGATAAGCGTAGTGCTGCAGCAGTGTCCAGGTGATGCCGTTGTCTGAGGAATAATGCAGCAGGACACCCTCTCCCGGCTGGTCCGGGGCAGGACATGAGCTCAGGGTGCTTCGGCTGCCTAGGCGAAGCGTAAACTGTAGGTACCTGCAGAGAGTATGAAAGAAAATTAACAGAGGAATAGGAAAGGGAATGAAAACGGCCAGTTGGAGGGAGATTGGGTGTACAGTATCAGTTGGGGCAGACAAAGTGTAGAAAAAGGAAATGACAGAAAGAGAGAAAAGGGGCAGGTTGATAAATGAGAGCAAGAAAAAGTAAGGCGACCAAGAGTGTGTTCAGGAAGGAGAGGTGAGGGAGAGGGGTAAAAGGGTAGATAAACAGACAGCCGTGTAGAACAGAGAGTGGGAAGGACATGGCAGAATGATGGATGAGATGATTAAATGAATGAGGACAAAATTAGACGAGAGGAGGTTGAGAGAAAGAAGCAGTACGACAGAGAGGATGAATGAGAGTTCATTTCTATGTATTATGTTGATTGTACATACTTTGAGTTTTTGTCTTCTTGTGTATTCTTATATATTAATATCTGTACTAATGTAATATTTATTGTAATTTCCATAATCTGTCTCTGGCTGCCAGTCACCCCCAGCTCGGTCTGTCCTTGGCTGAGCTGTGTTTTCAATAGCGGTGCAGTTTCGTCTTTCAGGCAGCTGTTCACTCAATCAGCCAGGAAACTGGCATTAAATATGGCCATCAGGTGGCACACTGAGAGCCACAACAGGCCTAATCAATTTAACACAGATGCCATATCTACCTTCATCGTTCCCTCTCTATCTCTCTCTCTTTCTCTCTATCTCACATTTTCATCCTTTTCTTTCATCTCTCCTCTTATCTGCAATCTGCAGTCCTCCCCATGATCACCATCCATCTCCCACTTTAGTAACACTGAGTAAGAAGGAAAGAGTGATTGAATGAGGAGAAGAGCAGATAGCTGACTAGCTGAAACATTTGCAGTATAAATCAGAAAGACAAAGTAATCTGCTAAAGGAAACATCTGCAGAAACAGAATCTGCTTATGTACATTTATGTGTTTCTCCCTCATGTCAGCTCTTTTGTCTGTAAGCATGTGAAACAAGTTTTAGTTTGTCTTTACATCTATGAGCCTGCTCTCTATTGCTAATATCATTACCTGGCCTGAGAGCTGTCTAGCGGAGCTGTGACCAAGTGTCTCCTGCTGTCCCTGTTGAAGACCAAGGCCTTGCCGCTGGCCAGCACCCCACAGCCAAAGCTGACCTCAGCCCCACGAAGTGAGGAGAAGCTGTGGTAGGATGAGAGGCGTGGGCTGGAGAAACCCTCTGACAGGAAAGCCGGGAAGGTCTGAGAGGCAAGCTCACAGGCTGGACCACTGAAACCTGGATCGCATCTGGGCAGTGGAGTGAGAGTGAGTGGATAGAAAAGGAGAGCGGGTGGGGGGAAGGGGGGGGACAAGAGACATTAAAAAGAGTGAAGTATATAAATGAGAAAAAGAAGACAAAGATAATGAAAATCCATTAATAAATCAGAACCATAATACAATATGATTAATTTTGAATGGTGATTGGTGCTGTAAGGCATTAGGTGGATAATGAGCAGATTCATTTTGAAGGAGAGACACTGGATTTATTTGGTTTAATAAAAATAAGATCCTTACTTGCAGCCTGTGCGAGAACAATGTCCTCTCCCAGAGCAGAAACGAAGGCAGGCTGGACCAATATACACTAAAGCAAAATATAAGCATGGGGAGTTATTTTAATTTACTGCAATGACTGATTTTTTTAGTTGCATATTTGGCTGATCTATAATGAAAATGTATGTGACAGGAGAGAATTTACAAGTGCTTATGTGGGGGTCACTCTATGTATAGTACTAACCATTGTCTATGGCCCACATGCTGCCCGCTCCAGTGCCAGACTGTTTCCACCGGAACCGTGTCGTCTCTGTCAGGGCAGCGTTGGGCAGAGGAATAGATATTCTGGTCCAGCTAAAGAGACAAAATATAATATTCATGTATGCACACAAGCACAGTCACTCAGATATAGAAGTGCAAAGTCATTCATACCCGCTGTAGTTGTCAGAGGAGTAGATGGTGCTGTGAGGTAGATGAGGTCCTGCACAGAGCTCTGGCAGACACTCAGTGTGGAGCAGAGACCAAGAGCGACCGTGATTGGTGGAAAACTCAAGACTCACGCTGAAAAATAACAGAGAACATATTTTCTGAATATTTTAATTTTCAATCTAAGGAAGTAAAAAAAATGGATGTGCTCTGAAGTTAGATTAGGTAGAAAGGTAGGTAGAGTAAATTACTTTAAATTATTCTGGTCTTTTATTAGAACTGCACTCTGTAATTTAATACATCTGCGGCTTTAAATGACAGCCTGGTCCTTGAGGATTTAAATGAAGAAATGTAACAAGATCATCACAAACTCCTTGAACTCAGATTTCTTATTCTTAGAGACTGACTGAGGTCAGCTTTCTCTAGAAGCTGCTGTTTAGAAGCTTACGGTATTATGCCTTTATCCTTGTTTTCTGCATGAACTGGTTACCTTCCTTGACACCAAAATAACTGTGAAACTAGGATGTCTCATTTGGTGTACTGAGGTCTCCTTTGTTGAGGTCCAATTTAATGATTTTAACTAAAAAACTGCAGAGATTTCCACATAAAAGCAGTGTCTAACCCAGTTTTAAAATGTGTCACACCTGTTGGCAGGCTGGTAGGAGCCACAGCCTAGGTTGATGGAGAACTGAGCAACATGTGTGTGCGTGCCAGGCAACACAGGGAGCAGCTGCATGAAGTCCACGGCCCATACGTGACGGTTGGCACCACCATGTGACCGCTGTTCCAAGCAGAACTGGGTGACTGGTGTTTGTAGCTCAGTGGGGAGAGCCACAGATACCACCGCAGGAGTCTGAGATAGGAGAAATGCAGGACAGAATGAACAGATCAGGACCAGAGGGAAGATGCTAATTAGAAAATAAAGAAAAATCACACATTTTTCCAATCACAAATTCCCTAAAATTCCCTAAAGCTCAAGATGGTGTCTTCAAATTGCTTGATCTGTATGACCAACAATCCAAAAACAAACAACAAAAAAAAAAAGCTGCTTACTATCATATACAAAAAAGAAAGCCACAAATCCTCCTAGATCAGGAGTTAGACAAAGAAATGTTATTCATTTTTGCATGAAACAGAACAACAATTAACCCATTATCAAAATACCTGCAGGTTACTAATCTTTTAATCATCTGATAGTTTAATCTCTAATAACAATATATCAATCACGTCTAAGAATGGGATTGCTCTGGTTCAACTGTAAACATGTTTATGAAAGAAACCAAGTGATAAGACTGTTCAAACAAGTAAACAGATTTTACCCACAATCAAAAGGTTTGTTTTTCCATAACTTTAATTCTTAATCACTTATATTACTGTGAACAGCACTGCTTTCAAGTATGTAGTCAAACACCTACTTTAAACATCTTCATTAAAAATTTGAAAATATTTTACAGGTGGAACAGTTGAAGCTGCAAATTACCCTGACTATGCCGTAAAGTGAGCACATGAATAACTATGAAGTTTGATGCAGAGCATGTTTATACTTTTGCGAATATGTTGTGCATATCTCACCCTGTAAGAAGAGTATGGTAGGGTGTCAAGCACCACACGTTCCCTCCTGCCTTCAGACCTTCCAAACAGAATCACATTGTTCTCATGGGACTCTCCCGGGTCACAGTCGCCACCACCTAAACACAAATACACCTCATTCTGTTTATCCAACATCATACGTGTGTGTGTGTGCGAGATAATGTTGTTGGACCCAAATAGATGACAAAGTATTATTGCTTGAGGATTTCCATACCCATGGTAAAGTGGAAGCGAAGGTTTCCATAAGACGTTGTGTCAAGATAGGGAGTGCAGACTCTCCTCCGGCCCTCTTTTTCAAAAACAAGTGCTGAGCCTGACTCGATCTCTCCACACTCGGTCCCATAGACAGCTCCCTCTATATCCCAGCTGAGCAGAAAAACACAGAAAAGGGGGGTTGGTTTAGTGAGTCAGAGAAGTTTCTCAACACAAAATGTTCATGTTGAAATGCAATATATTTATTTTAGAAAAAGAAACTTTACCTGAAATTTATGAGACAGGATTTCAACAGCATTAATAATTCTAAAAAACAAGCCATTCAAGCAACCATGCCACATGATGGATTGCTCTTAAAAACTTCTATAATTCATTGGTAGCTCATATTTTCCAAAGTAAGATGGTTTATGGCCTGAATGTACTTTAAAAGAGACAACAATTAATTATTCAAAGTTTAGTCAAAGAAGGAAATAAGCCTAAAAATAACAATATAATGTTAATATCAAAATGAAACACCATGCCTTGGTTTATTGCGAATTTAAAGCACTTACCCATTGCCAAATATTAACCCCAAATGACACTTTACTGACATAACCACACACAGACACAGAAATGACAGGATACAAACATTTTTATAGATTGCCTGTTTTACACAGTACCTCCCTGTGGAGTATTACTGAAGTCAGTAAACTGTTTCCATAATTCACACACTGCCAGTAAACAAACACACAATGTCAAGAATACAGCATAAATCACCTGGAAGATGGCTTACACATGCAGGACACACACACGTGCACACACACATTTCTTCACAGTGGAGAGAGGAGCCTCATTAGCAATGACAGAAGTTAACTCAGTGTGTCAGCCCTCTCCTGTGTTCCTCTAACCCCCCCTCCTGCCCCTCCGTTCCTCCCTATTTTTTGCCATGTGCTATAGAAGTGTCTCTATCACAGCCAGTGTTGGGTTAAATGACAATTAGTGGAGTGTAGCATTAACACAAGCAAAAACTCTACCTGTCTTCCTCACAAATGTGTCAGTCCGTGATGCCTGATTGGTGAGAACTAGCATGCAGTCCACCATGTTGGCATGCTGCGGTATAGTGTGAGGGTGTGGGGCGGCCGTAGAAAAACACTCTCCTGTCCGCGGCCCTTCTCATTAATGGAAAAATGTACTGACAGAGCTGCTGCATGAGGCCTGTTAATTACTCTCTGGCAGTAACACTATCTATCATCTCTCCTCTTTTATCTCTCTACCCCTTGCAGTGCCTCTGACAGTGTTTCCTTGCTGTCTGCTGGCCGGTGTGTTTGCCTGTGTGTGTCTGTATATATGCTTCTTACTCTCAGCAGATGGAGGGCTGTTTCTGTAGCTGTCGGAGGCATGGCAGTCACCTGTGTAAGCCCCCAAGCTTGACTTCAACTTGTGCAACACGCTGCATGTCGCAACACTTGACATATGACGAGTGGCAGGTGTCAAAGCCCTTACATATATACACACATACAGAAAAATATCAGGGCATCAACACCTTAACCAAATCCTCCCCCTCAGTTAACTCTGTCTTTGCCAGCTAATACGTGCTGCTAAAATCTGATTTATCATTCAGTCTCAATTCATCGATTATCATGTTTTCTTGGGTTGTTATGATTTTAATTTCAGTTTAAGGTAAATGTTATTTGCTATTTTTAAACCTTTATGGTTCAGCTCTGTCAGATATTCAGTTCTTTTATCACCATAAAAGACTACTGCCTCGGGTCTGGCTACCACATTCTGTTTTAGTACATCAGCTTCACTGGCCTCAGTTTCGGTCAGCTTAGTCAGTGCCACATAAAACGTATTTAAAAACCTTTTAATGCATAATGATTGGCATTTTAATAATGTATGACTCAAGTAGCTTTTTAATTGTCTAGTTTAACCTTTCCCTGTAACTACTTACAGTTTTTATATACACTTGAAGCACTTGTAACTGTGTTTGCTGAGATGTGAAATAGAAATGAAGATTATGCACTTACTACTAAGACAGACTAAAGTAAATCCAGTTAAAGGGGAGTAGGAAGAAATGAGACTTACTTTGAGGGTGGACTTTCAAAGTCTTCCTCCCAGTAGCTCCTTCCCTCCTCACGATGCAGGTCGATGTCTCTGGTGGAGGCAAAGCTCTGGCCAACTCCCTCACCACCATGGAAATACAGAGCATTGCCCTCAGACTGGCAGGCATGCTGACCAACAAGACAACAGGTGTTAACACATACTGTACAACAGTAGCTAACTCAGTGGCTACAGTAAATTGCGACCAAAAGATAATTACAGGTACTTCCAAATATGTCAGCTAAGAGTCCATCAATTTGACCAGTTATGGTGCTTTACTATATTTCAAAATGTCCACCAGTTTATCAGTGTACCTTGACAGTAGCTCCAGGGAAGAAGAGCCAATTGGCAGTGTCAGGAGGGTCCAAGTTGTCCTCCATTAGGGGGGCTCTGTGGGCAGCATTGACCAGCAGCACATTGTCCAGCCCCCAGCAGGACTCATAGCCTTCGGGGCCTTGAGGGGCCTCCTGAGACCAGCGGAGACGAACACCATCAGCCCTGGAGTGATGTGGCAGAGGAAGCAGGTGGACGACTGTGCTGCTGTTGGTAGGGGCTCTGGAGTGGAGGAAAACATTAGGATGTGGGTGAACATGTGATCATCAATAAGGTTGAAATAGCTCAGTATGAGAGACACTGCATGCCCTTTGTATTGAGGAGAGAAAAATGAGATTTAAGTCCAAGTGGTGTGATAATTTTGGGATCTATGAGTTGGTTTGTGTGTCTACAAAAAAGCTTGACATGCACTTACAGCAGCTAAACACTGCAGTCAGAAGACAGTATCATTACATTACATCTCTGTTTGAGAGCTGACTAAACAGAGAGGAAGGGACAGAGGGTTGAAAAACAGGGGGATCAGAGATACAAACAGGAGAGGAATGACAAATTGAGAGGGGGAGGTGCGAATGAGGGAAAAAAGAGAGGGCGGGTGTTCATAACAGATGGAAGGACTGTGGGATGGATGAAGAAGACAGAAAAAGAGGAGAGAGGGAGAGAGATAGACCTGATCTTCTCCAGTGTGATCCAGTCATCTGAGGTGTTTCCGTTACCACTTAGACTGTATGACACAGTGATGCTGGGGTCTGAATAACTGAACCGACAGGATCCTGAGCCTGGGGAATACAAATGCACAAAGAGGAGAGACATATGACCGTTAACACACCCCTGTTGAAGGAAGAGCTACAGGATGTGTTAGCTAGTTTCCATTTTTTGAAGATTGAATTTGATCAGCAGGGCAATGATCCTTCGAATGCCCTGAGGGGCAGTCAGGCACGACGTTGTGGCTTCTTCTGACTGATTGCTCCCACATTCTCTTCCTTAGCCAAGTGGAAAATTATGTTTAAATGGTGTCATGGTGGAACTAAGTGATCAGCAGTTTAACAGGGCTAAGAGAAGTTATGAGGCGGTATGAAGAGGTTGGGCAGAGGTTATCGGAGGAGAAATGCTGATGTGCTTCAGGACCAAAGACTCTGTGTATTCTGTTTGATGAGTTTGTGCAGGGTCAGACCATTTTTGCGCCTTTAAAATGCAGGTTCGTGAGGGCACTTTGGGTCAAAGGTTGCTAATGGAGGAAGCAGGCAGGCCCCCATGTCCCCACCTTTCCTCTCCCCATCCCTGCTTCTCTCCCTTTCCTCCCTAACTGCCTGACAGTGTGCTGCGAACGTGTCCACTCAGTGTCCTGCCGTGCTGCTTCATCCCCACTGAACATAGGTGTGCATTAACCCTCCACCACTTTGTCGCACTGCTCCACTGAACTGCTCCATACACAACACTACCGCATTACAAACTCATATTAATGACCTGCAAACCAGAATGCAGCCAGACAGAACAAGAGAAAAGAGAGAGAGATATACAGGAGGGTTGAGTGAGGATGAGAGGGGCTGTCGCTACAGTATATTTTCTTATTTTCTCTCAGTCACGTTCCCTTGAGAACTGGGGGATGCATGTAATGGACATGAAAAATACAACACGTCTAAAAACTCTGGCATGGCCTTCTGGGTGTCTTTTCAGAATACTGTAAATCATTCATTACTGTGATAGGAGAGAGAGAAAGAGAGCACGAGAGAGAGACAGAGAGAGAGAGAGAGAGACAGATAGGGATAGAGAGAAACACACAAACATACTGTGTACCAGTTGGCTTACTGACATGTAACACAGCAAAAGATGCCTGTATCTTGAGGAGGACAAAGGGATCTTTTGTCCTGACTGGAAAAGACTGTTGCAAAACTGACTTAGATATCTGAACAAAGGTCTCATACATAAGCCTTGTCACACAAAATCTTGATTCAGTTATTGTTTGCAATGCATGCAGAGATTTAGTACTCACCCAGGGCAAACTGAAGGACTGAGGCTGTGCTAGTGTTCAGAGATACTGTGGTCTGGGGAAGATACACAAGCAATTTCAGGATATCACCCATAATCAAAATCAAATCAGTTCTATCAAGACTTCTTAACAGCAAAATGAACAGCTTTAGTCTTTAGCATTTATCATCAGCTAACACTGATGTTTTCTGTTTTACATCATAAAGTCTATTGCAGAGAGAAACATAGTGCAAGAGAAGCAAATGATAGTCTGTGTGCACATGAATGCATGTTCTTTTTGTTGATGATGTTGTATTTGTGTCTCCGCATGTGTAAATGTTTCTGTGTTTCTGGATGTGCACGCTTGTTGCTCTTGACAGAAGAGCTGCCAGGCAGCCGCATCAAACATTTGGAACAGCGACAGACAAAGCAACTGTTTATCAGAGAAGTAAATAGAATCATGAGGCACGAAACACTTCTCTGCTGCTGACTGGCTTTCATCCCTTACAGCAGAATAAACTGTTTGAAATCAACTTTACAAACATAGAAAGAGGGCATAAAAAGGTTTGATATGCAATTATTACTGTATGTGTGTATTGGCATGATGTGTGTGTGTGTGCCATACTGCAAGTCAAACAGTATCCTGAAAAGACTGTACTTTTCTGTAAAATGAATATGGTATGATTTTCAGTTGTCTATGATCATTCTGGTTTCTTTTTCACTTTCACTAAAGTGTAACATATGCTGCAGTGGTTATTTTTGACACTACTGGAGCAAAAACTCATAGATGCCAAACAGATGCAGAAATACTTTTAGTTACAGTTTATTGAAAGAAACAGAGAACTAAAAGAAACCTGCTATATACAAGTTATGTACACATTTTTTGCAACCTTTTGACACAAAGAACAAATAAATCATGACACACAAAAATACTTCTGTAAAGGTACAAGGGGTGATGTCAGTTCTTCTATTTCCATTCATATTAAATTGCACAAATTAAAAAAATAAATAAATTTAGTTTTCTTTTTCAACAATCATGGGTCTGTGGCATGTTGTTGTTATTAAAGCTTGCTTCTGCTGACTAGATGCACATAAATGCTCTGGATTTCTTACAAGTATCTTAGCTCTTACTACAAAAGGAAGAGATAATTGTAATAAGTCAAAGATGTTATTTGTTGTATTGTTAAATAAAAGCATTTATTTTGAAATATATTTACAACAGCTAGGTTAGGGCAGCCTTTTCACCACAATCAGACATCATTTTCTTTCTTAGAGTGACACTATAACTGAGAGGTTTGTGGAGAAGTTACAGAGGTTAAGATGTTTAAACATGAGATTCTACTGTGGTTGTAGCTAGTATGTTGTAATTTACTGTAGCTGTGGTTGTGGTTATTGAGGAGTTGCTCTGAATGTATGGTCAATGGGCCGTAAAATGTACAGAGGCCGCAGTGTGGTCAAACATGGCAGTTACCAGCTCTCGCTCTCCAAAGGGCTCGCAGAAAGTGACCGCTCTGCCATGCATCAGTACACCACATTGCTCTCCCACCTCACAGTTACTGCACTCAGACCTGCCAGAAGAGGAAAGCAGAGACGAAAGAGGAGAGAATTAAGAGTTATAACAAAGGCACAAAAAGGAGCGCATCAAAAAAGCATAGAAAGCAATACTGTCCTAAAAATACAAGAGTCGTAAGCTCATCACCTACCAGATGCTCGAGTCCAGGTCTCCTTGGAGGTTGGAGTCAAAGTCGTCACGCAGCACAGCATGTTTACCATGGAGCTCCACTACACAAATACATACAGCATATGTTCATAGTTCACTGTCTTTGCATGTTGTAATTTCCTGTCAAGTCAGTTTTAGTATTTTTTATTATGTGTGATTATTGTATCAAATCAAAAGGAATAACAGCATGAAATGAAATGCAGACTCACCAAGACTTGGTCTCAGTGGGGATTCGGTTGGAGCTGAAACACAGAAAGGAAAAGAGGAAATACTGTGAGTTATCTAGTCCTGTATGTACAGGTATAATATGATGCCATTCCTGGGCCTTACAAGCAGACGATTATTTTTTTGTGGGGAGATAAAGAGCATGTATGTACCTTCATGTTAACATTTAAACTCAAGTAAGTGAATTCTTTGACAGTGACAGACTACACAGGCTTTTCGTTAGTGTGCAGTTTTGAACTGTAAACTTCTATAAAAGTACAGGGAAATGTGCCCATTCTTAAATCATCTCTGAGTGAAACAAACTTCCTCTGTGTCTTGGCCGGCCATGGCTGCAGTCTCCTGGCTGCTGATGTTAATTCCTTTCAGTAATGAAAGGCCGGGCGGCCATGATTAACGGTTCAATGCCAATTAACCGCCATCCTCCCCAGAGGCGCCTGTGTGCTGTAATCTGTGGCCACTGCCTAGCGAACACTCTCAACCATCAATCTCTCTCAGGGGATACACAGCTCTGAGAAGAGGAGGGAGGTGAATGGAGGGGGTAGTGAGTGTTAAGACTTAATGAATCAAACAGTTTTTTTTTGGCTCTAACTCAATCACCAAGAACACTTAATAGAATACAGTCTGCATCCACATTTCAGAAAAATACCATGTAGTTGCAGAGTATGGCTGTGACCTTTGAGCAAGAAAAGATGGAAGACGCAGTACATAGTGAAGTTTAAAACTTAATAAATCAAACAGGAATTTTTGACAGATTAGTTTGGTGGCAACAACATTTTATTAGCTGGTACAGAAAAGATGTGACAAATAATACAGTTTGTTGGCTATTATATACTAACCTCAGGCCCCAAAAAAGATGCTTCTTCTCTGCTCTATATCTAAGATTCAGTCACTTAAAACATAAAGTAAAATGCTGTTTTACACCTTCGTTTTATATTGTCAAGCAATTTTCCAGAGTATATGCTGAATGCCTACTTCAAACTTGTTTTATGATCAGTCACTGTTGAATGGCACAGCAGTGTTAAGCTAAGTGAACATGTCACCCTTCAATCCCTTTGAGCTTCTCTACTCTGCTCTGGTGTGTCTTTAAGCCAGTCTTGCTCCAGACTGAAGAGAAGGATAATCTGCCACAGTATTCTCCATCCAGGATGAGTCTGCCCACCTGATAAAAGACGCTAAGATAACACAGTAAGGACTCATTCCAAAGTTTCAAGTTACTTAAAACTTTCCCTCAAACCTTACAGCAATTCTACAATTTCCTCTAAGAAAGAGGGACTTACATTTGAACAAGCCCATTTAAAACCCCTCATAAACAACAGAACCTGAATCTTGAGAGGAGGGATCATAAAAAAAGGTTCTTTGCTATCGTAATGGCTTTGCAAATGTCGTTGAGCCCAAACTTGGGTTTCGTTAGCACATTTCTTTCCACTGGATCCAAATGCCGGGAAACTTAGGAATGGATTTATTATTCTCAAAGTGCTGGTAAAGTTTCATGCTGACTGTAGAAGTTGGAGTCTTAGTGGCCTGTGTGACAGAGCTGGGTGGTTCAGTGGCTGCAAACGTTGCTGCCGCTCTGGTGGGCCCTGACGCTCAGCTCCATGGCTGGAGCTGGAGCTGGAGCTCGACGATGAAGCCCATTAAAAGCAGATCAAAGGGCTGTCTTCCTCCCTCTCAGTCTCTCTTGCTCTCTCCCTTCCTTGCCCTCTAATCCTCCAATGTCTACTGATTCAAAACATGTTTAGACAAGCTATCAATCCCAGCATGTGTTACTTTCCTGTTTTTTGCACCTTATTAAGATTCTTACTAAAGAATAATAAAAATGAAATATGCGCTCGTGTGCTCGGTTTACATGAGGGTGTGTTCATCTTACATATTCAACCTGAAAAGAGCATGTACTAAAACCTGATTCCTGGTAATCCACCATCTCAGACTGACACACAGTAATAAATGCTTGGTTGATATTCTGCTCTCTACAGTCTTCTCCCGTCTCTCTCTTAAACAAACCCTTCTAAATCGCTCTCAGTCTTTCTAGTGAGGCCATTTGGCTGGAGAAAGGCCCAAAGATTTTTTTTCTTTTTTTTGGGTGGATAATCCCTTCAAGCTTCCAAAAAGGCCTCATTTACAGTTTTCTTTCTCCATGCTTCATCACACTCTCCTGCTGTCTCTCTCACTTGCCTTCTATCATAATCTCTCCCTTCTGCCCGCCCCTCCATCCGCACCCATTCTGTCTCTCTCTGCCTAACCCTCAGCGCATCGGGAGCAGACAGTGGCGCTCATTTCACTTGGATTAATCCCCTCTCACTTTCTTAAAGACTTCAATTACTGCCTCCTCTATTTGCAGCTCATCTCTTCTAATGCCTGTATCTCCCTGGCCAGGGCTTAGACTCACAAGCATACAGAGGGACACACACACCGAAATGCACACATATACACACATAGCTTTGCCTCCCACAGCTGACCGAACCCTCTCTGGTATTTTGCTGCTTTGCACAAATGCAAACATTTGTGCATAGCAACAAAAAGGAGGGGATTCTCAATAAACTACACCGGGACTAAAATCGTATGGGTGCTGATGAGCGCTGTTGGGGTGATGCGAGGGGGAAACTAAACGAGCATAAGCTTTGGCAGACTCAGACATCTCAGCACAAAGAGCGCGGGGCACAAGTCACGTTAAATCTTCTCCCCCTCTTCTCTCCATCCTCCAGCTCTAATCTCCTCTCTCCCCTCTTTTTCTCCACACCCTGTAAACTGCACCCAGTCTCCCTTGTTCTCCTCCTTTGCTCTTTTCCCCTTTCGTCTGACTCACATCCTTGACGACGTGAAGCGCGTTTGAAGTCGAGTTGCTCCCGTCTAACTAGAGGCTGCAATTACTGACTCACTGGGACGCAGGATGCTGTTGTTTTTCATTCCACAATGAATAGAAAGAAACGGTTCTCCAAGGTCAGGCTGCCGTCACTTCACTCCACTCAACGAAAACCAGGGCCCTTGTGTGGGCTTCAATTGGCATCATCACAGTAATCATAGGTGAGTGGAGAGGAGAGTCATAAAGATGTAAGACTACTATTTTTCAATTTCCTTCTCTAGCTATTTTTAAGTAAAGGTGGAATCCAAGATAAAGACTTCCCAATAATGCGAATTAAGGAGTCTAGCCAAGTGTCTCAAAAAATGGAGATGGGGTTATTTAGCATGCAGATTTGCAGGCTTTTTGTGTTTATGTATTTGGCTAGCATCTCCTATCTATGTGTTAGAGATGGGGAGGGTAAAACGCATTGTCTTCTACATACCCCTTGTTTGCTGAAGTTGAGTAATTAAGGTAATTCAAAGAAAAATGACACAAAAACAGCAAAAAAGTGAATATCTCAATGGTAGAAGACCAGGAAACTGAACTGAAGAAGCAGTATATCAACTAAAAGTCTCTGTGGTAAAACAAGAGGGCCAGTTGAGTGCAATAGGTGAATATGGATTAGACAGTGAGGTCTCAAGGTTTCTTGCTGGTGAGCAATGAGGAATGGCAGGCAAACCGGCATTCAGCCAGGCAAGCAGGCTGACTGGCAGACTGGGTGGGTGGCGAGGAGGTGGAAGAGTGGAGGCCACCCGTCCCTCCTCTGTTGCGCTGTGATCAGGCGTCCCTCTGGGAGCAGTGGCCCCTTTGAGTTATATGTCCCTTTAATAATCCATCTGGGGTGCAGTGCACGCGGCCAGGCCCATAAAGACCTGATTTATTCCCTTGCTGGAAATGAGAGGACTTGGCGATGCTGGGCAGAAAGCAGGGACTGCTGGCCCTGCTGTCAGGAGATAGAGCTGATGGACGGCCCGCAGTGCCATTCAACACCCATAACCACCCACAACCACTCCACCCTTCAACACACAACACCCTTTCCTAGCCCATCTCTGCCTCATCCCTCTACCTTGGCTCTTCTCATCTAGACTTAATAAGTCTTTTTATGGTCGCTCAGTAGGAGCGGAAATGTACTTCTGTTTCATCCTCCTGCCTGTCTATTCATATACATGCAGTCATTTAAAACTGTGGTGGTAATTTGCATTTTGCCGCATCATCCTTTAAAGCATCTCCAGGAGCCTGTCCAAACTATTTGGCAATGTGCTGATAGGTGCTGTGAACTACTCTGTTGTGCTGTGGATTTCATTTGGTTGCAGCAGTACTTGTCAGACTCCCATTAGTCTGTTTTCCCAAATCCACAAATAAGAGCAAAAATATGGGGATGTTTCTGTGCCGGTTGGTGAGTTAAGTAATGGGGTGTAGATCAAAGTAAACTGGAGGGGAAGTTGGAAAGATGAACTGGACGGTGAATGAAGGAACAGGGAAGAAGAAGAGTGCTGGCACAGCAGAAAGGAACTGTGAGAGCCGTGTGTCTGGAACCAGGCATCCCCTAACACTGTCAGACAGATTATTTTACACACATGACACACACACACGCACACACACACACACACACGCGCACACAGAAATCTAGCCTTTGCTTATGCCTCAGCAGGCTTTTAGGGGCAACAGAGTAGAAACACTAAAACAAACACCTGTCTCCATGAACTTGCGGTTGCTGAGAAGTAATGCACCGTATGTCGGACGTTCCATAGCAAGTTAAAGGCTTATGCCTCCCCCTTCTTTCTTTATCCTTAAATCTCTTATTTACATTATAATATATTTCACCTTTTCTTTATCGTGCTAAGCTCCAGTGTTACCTTCTTTTTCTAGCTCACTGGCAAATCTGCCCATTTGTTCTTAAAGTCTTCACCCTGGCTGATCACCCTGATTGCCTTCTTACTTGAGCACCCTGCCCTGTGTTTCTCTCCCTCCATCCTTCCTTTCTCTTTTCCTCTTTCCCTCCCTCTCCTGTGTGGATCATAACCCTGCTTTAGATAGCTTTCATTTCACCAGCTCTTCAAAGCTTGCGTCTTAAGCATATGAACTTCTGAAGTGGCTCGAGCTGGCCTCGTATCTTTTATTCCACTTTGAATGCTAATGCCTAGATTTTGAAGTAACTTTGCTCAGAGCTGCCTGCACTCTCTTTGCCACTCTGCGGCTGAATTTGGGACGGCAGCCTAGTTGATCCTGCTGGAAGGGAAAAGTCTTCAGGCCTCTGCCTCATGCTGGTTAGTCTGACTTTGCTGAGGGAACTAAGACAACAAATGTAATTCTGATTTGGGTTTCTGCATTATCACACTTCTTTACACAGTGGTCACACCACCACTCAAATTGATGAATGTTAGAAAAGTTCTTGAGTTTTATTTTTACGTTGAAAGTCTAGTTTCATGGTTTCTTGAATCAGCACAGCTCTTTGAAGTTGCAGGTTTTGGTTTGCCAAAAGCAGGAGGAACTGACTGCAGTGAATTAGATCAGTGGAGCAGAGAAAAATGATGCTTGTCTACTCGGACAATCCACGAGAGACCAAAAATGATCAGACCCATTTCCGTTTCTGTTTCGTCCTCTCACTCATCTTTCCTCTGTCTCCCTTCGCCTTCTGTTGCCCATGGCATGTTCATCTCTCATTTGTAATTCAAATTGCCTGGCATAGTTCAGCAACAGAAAGTTGTGCTGTGTTATTGGCCGTCAAACAAATTAGCCTACAACAAGGTCGGCCATCCACTCTACTCATTGCCCACTTGTCTTTTTTTTTTTTTTGCTGATGTTTAATCACCCCCGCTACTGCAACCAAACACTCAGATCACCTGCAATTTATGACCTTCAAGTTTCTCATTAATAGTATCTCTTCATCCCACCATCTTTGTCCTTCTATCCTCCAGTCTCTCCCTCTCCAATTAGACTGAAACTTTCATTACTGACAAGTAATTTATAGCTCTACAACCCTCAGCTATCACTCCTCTGTATCCCTTATCACTGTCACCACTACTCTCCCACCTCACGTCCTTGTGTACCATTCCTTTACATGGTCTCTGTAGATTATATTTTTTTATATTACTTCACTATTAGTTTCTCCTTCTGCTCTCATTCACAACTTGCCTCCTCCAAGGCCTTGTAAGGTCTAAATCTCTGCTTTCCAGCTTGTCTGCTGTGGGTAGTTGTGTGTTATTGTGATACTGCAGGGCCTTGGCACTAAACAGCCAAGTGACTGTTGTTGGCTGCTGATATTTCATTTGCAGAGGGAGGAGACTGGGGCAGTGTGTCAGTGGTGGTGAAGTGGATGAGCTCTCGGGCAAGGAGACAGAGGAGAAGAGCTTTGCAGATCTCTCTCAGTCACTCTTCTGGGCCTGACTGGGGGCTCTGTGCCCCATGTTTTCCAAGTGGCAAGGAGCCATGAAGTTGAGACTTCTTCCTAGCATGTGCTCCAATCATCAGTAGTGTCTCCAATGACCTGCCAAGGGACACACTTATAATGAAGAGTCCTCAGAGACTCACCACATTTATTTGTATTTTTATAAAGACTAAGTATATCTTAGAGCTTAAATTTTGTTGTTTTTTTCTCCTGTAGCAGTAAGCGAGACTCCAGTAACATTTATTGTCCCTCTCCACTTTCAGCATTAAAGTCAAATTTGATCTACAAGGAGGAGTTCTTGAGTGAGGAGGAGGCTTCTCTCCTGTAAACAAGCAATTATACACACTCAGCATGCAGAGTGGGACTGCACTGTCTGTCAATTGCTACTTAAGGTTGTCACAGAAAGTGGATGTAAGAAGTGTCGGCCATAAAGCGTAAATCTCCGGCAGAGAGAGAGAGGGGGAAAAAAAGCTGAGTTTAGCATAAGCTGAAATTAAGCTGGCAATATAGGACATCCAAATATCTCTAGCTCTGGCTGCATCATTAGGCAGAAAGAGAGACAGGAAGTTCTGCAATGCTACTGTCATGAAAAAGCAGTATATCAACCATATAATGTCATGCATATTCTGACAATGTGTGGATATGATGGACAGTAATAGGGAGTGAGGCTATGTATAGGTAGGTGCACATGTGTGCTTCAACATATATGTATCCATTCACGTATGCAATCACAGCATATGCACATGTCA
>JAOXYL010000090.1:9457477-9468061 GCA_028564955.1 Terapon puta
TGTGTGTGTGTGTGTGTGTGTGTGTGTGTGTGTACACTCAGAGGGATAATAGCCTCATAAGCAGTGATCATTCTCCCCACTTGCTCAGACTAAGAAATTCAATGTATACCACCACCAATAATTTGGAAAGCAGGCCCATTAAATGCTCATATTTCATGTGGTAATTCTTAAAACCTGTCATAAACCTATTGGAGCATTAACGTGTTATTAAAAGCCTGTGAATGTATGGGAATCTGTCAGAAGCCAGAAGAATGCCTCTGTCAACATGTTTCAAGAGAAGGCCACACAATAGGGACATAAATGATACATCACAACAGAACTGACAGCCTGAGTGGGGACCCCATACGCTTTGTGCTGCTGAATGATCCCATGCTACGTGTGTGTGCGTTTATGCGCGCCTGGTGTGCTGTGTTCACCCACTCTTCCCAACACCATCCGCAGCTGGTCAACCGGACCACTGCGGGGTCGGCGCATGACAACCCAACTCTGATCCGCCATAGGCCGAAACGGGCATCCATCTCAGTGTCTGCCAATCACACTACCATGGAGACGGGTTGGCAGCGTTGGGTTCATGGCAGGGGTCCGGTGCAGTGTTGCCAGGAGGAAGCTGTGTGTTAATATGGGTGGTGAAAGATGCCAGTGGCCAGGGGGAAAGGGGGTAAGAGGCTCTGTGGGAAAATGTGAGGGGGAGACGTTTGCCACATGAATGAAAAGAGAATTTAACTGGCAATAAAGGACACCTGGAGGTCCACTGTAATGTATATATGTATAGGTGAGCATGTGCGAGCGCATGTATGGGAGACTTAGTGTGCATGTGTATATGTTTACATTATTATGTTTTTCCATGTGTGCACAGTGCGTTGAAATGAATGTTCTGTGAAAGGCGCCATTTGTGTTGAGTAAAATGTATGTATTCATGCCCTGGCTCTGAGCACCAAACCAATTTTGCCCATATGCATACATTCACAGAACAATTGCTCTTTCATTTAGGCTTCTATTGTATCTCCCAGCATCCATCATCCATAAACTCCTGAAGGCAAGGCCACACACACCCACACAAACATACAAAGCGAGGGGTTATTGTAGGAGCTGCCAGTATGTCTCTAACCCGCTGGATGTGAGAAAGCAGTGTACACAACCATATATGGTCATACATGAATGATTATTTAATACAAATAGTAATTTAATAATTATATTCATATATATTATATATATTCTTCTGTAATATCCCCCATACATGTTTCATCTATCAAAACTAATGACTGAAAACTAAAAGTATGAAGAAAATAAACATTAAGTTCATTGCTTGAGGCTCCATACTGCTTCCTTTCAATGATCAAGAGCTACAAGCCGTACAAGCATGAATGATAAATGGAATACAGGAACACTACTGGAGCATAATATACCCCCCTGAACTAATGTGTCATAATTGAAATGAATGTTCCTCTGAATCAAACAAGTGCTGTGAGCTCTGGAGCCCCACCCTGTATGATAAATGAGATTTCTACATTTCTGCACAGTTCCTGCAATCCATCTCAAAGGCACACTGACATACCCACAAACACACATGTAGTATACCCAAATGCATGTATACATATATGTTCATCCATACCTAAACAAAAATTCTTGTTTGTTACAAATTCTGTTGTTATTGTTTCATTGTTTAGTCATTGGTTCTATCAGTAATGGTCACATTTTGCTCCATGAGTAATTGCTGAGAAAACTACAACAATAAAATCAGACAAGAACAAAGACATTAAGTTAACGAGCAGACACTTTAACAGTAGTATTTAAATACATTTGTTTGGTGAAAGATGAGCGCACCTGAAATGTTGGCAGTAGTTTCTCACTGCATAAATGATAATAAACTGATAAATAAAAAACTAACTATGTTAGCTATGAAGGTCAATGAACAAGAAAGTCTGCAAAATGTGATGGATGTTTACTGTAAACTGGTGTTTTATCATCAGACTCTTTATGTTTCCTGCTGGGCTGGACTTCTTAGTGATGCTACCATGCTCGCTGACCTCAGCAGTTCATTTGGTGAACACACTGTTGTTATTACTGACAGGAAAGATGTCCAAAGCTATGAAAAAGAGACTTAAGTAATCTAAAAACAGACTTTCACTCCCCCTTTATGTTTGAAAGAGTTACACTGAAGAACAGGGGCAGGTTTAAAACTGTGTTCAGTCCCAGGCTCAAGATTTGTGCATATTATGTAAACCATCAGGGTGAAATGTTGCTGTGAGGCACAATTGGAGCGACAAAGCCGAGCCTGCTGAGTGCTGGTGGTGTGAGGCCTGTGGAGCAGCACCCAGTGGAGGGCAGCCAGCTCTGTGCCCCAGGAGAAGCTCATCACACTGGGTGGCAAAGTCACCTCCTAACTCCCCTTCCTCCACCCCTCTAGTCTTTGAGCACCCATTTCTTCTTTGGTCCGTCCATCCATCCATACGTCCGTCCGTCAGCAAAGCCCATGAGCGGCTGCCTTCTGTGGGTGTGTGTCATTGTAGCTTGGCAGGCACACACCACAGCTTCAGCGGCAGGCGCCAGGGCTAATTTGATTTTTAATTCAACACGACTCCTCGGCTAATAGTTTGAGCTGGGGATTAATTAATCTGATTTGACTTGTGCTAATTTCTTGCACCCACGTCGCTTCTCCCCACCCGTCAATGCAACAAACAAACAAACTGGTGAGGCCTTGGTCTCGCAGGCTCTATCCTGACACACATGTTGGGAATGAGAGATAAAGACCTGGGGCGACAGGTGCGGAGCCAATGGAAAGCCTGTGTGAAAGACAAGGCATGGTGCCTGTGCAGCATTTGCATGTGTGTACAATATGTGTGTGTACCTAAATGTGTTTATGGAGAAGGCTGGAGCTGAGCCTGGTCTGACAGAGGAGTGCTGGGAGGCAGTGGACTAATCACGGCAACAGCCTGGCTCTTGTAAGGAGGGCGAAACACAGAGAAGGTCATCAACTATTTTCGCTGCCAAAATATGGGTCAGATTGGATCTGGGTGAGTTGCTCACAGATAACTTGTATGTAATGTAAAACAAAATGGGCCAGGCAGTGGAGCATTTCTGTTGTTCTCCGAGGCTTTTAGAGGGAGGAGAGCCAGATCCAGTCAGGGCCCTACAGGGAGAAACCAGTAGAACCACTAAGCTTCCTCGTCTCACAGAGTCAAAGAGAGCACTTCCACTTTTTCTCATACTCTCTGCACGGGAACTTTAAAAATGAATAGACCTCAGAGTGCAGCCTGGATGCCGCACACTTTATGGAGAAGACTTTGTAAAATCACTTTCTCTCCGTTCGCACACCAAACCCACAGATGCCCACACACTTGCAAGGTGCATGTGGAGGTATAGCATATAAAGAGTTTTATATCACAACACAACAAAGATGGATTTCAAAGTCAGCTTACCTCTTTGTTGAAATGATGCAAACCCACTAGTGTTCACAGAAATGTGTCAAACTGAGCAGTCTTTGAGTCAAAGCTCTCTCTGTCTTTATTCTATCTTTATTTCTCTCTCATTCTCTCTGGCACATAACCAACCTCTCTGCATGGCAGAAAATAACATTGCTCTGCTCAAGAGAGACCACACATGGGAGAAACAGCCTACGCCTGCTGCTCTCTCTTGCAGGATAAAAAAAATAAAAATAAAATAAAAACTGGCCAACATCTCACGCACCACTTTGAAATCTCTATCATAGTCAGTCCAGCTCCTGCTCTCTCCTATTTCTGCTCTCATGGTCACCCTGGACCTTTTTTACCATACATTTGGATGCAAAAAATACGGAGAAGAAAGGAAAAAGCACTCAAATGCCCAGCATGTGCATATAAATACATGTGAGCTCTTACAAAAAGCAAATACAAACATACGCACATGCACACCTTTACTCACAGACATAAATATGCACTAACACTGACACATATACTCAACACCACACACACGTACGCATGCACCACACACACATACAAATGCAAGCACACCTAGTGAAGCCGTGGGAGTTCAAAGAAGGGACTATGCTTTCCACGAGAGGTAGTGTACACTAAGTGAACCAGTAAATTCCCAGCAGCAGTGCTCCAGCAGGTCTACTGTATCATCACACCTGAAAGGCAAAACCTATGCTGCTGAGATGCATGGCCAACATTAATGCACTAGTACAGAGTCTACCTTAAATTAATAATGGATATGGTGTATTCCATTTGAATTTGTTGAAGGTAAAGTTGCTTTTCGCTTCTAAGGAGGCTTTGTGCATAGAAAGTAGCTGCAAGCCTCGTGATGCATAATCACCCAAGCGTTCCTCTGGACTCTGAGAGCACCCAAATGTTTAGCCACCTGTTAGCAGCCTCAAGGCATTGTGAGATTGGTGGGGGAGGACATGCTGGGCGACGGGAGGGACAGAACAGAGGCTCAGTCTGGGCGCGAAGGGTGGGAAAGTCTTGTGCCAGCAAAGCAGGGAGATTTACAGTGAGCCGATCTCTAGTCTGATCTAGCACTGTGCCGCAGAGAACACAAATCACCTCCCATACATAGTCCTGCCCCTGACAACTCATTTCATCTTCCGCGCAAATGAATTCATCATCAGGAGGGATCTGCCTTTGGGTGCCTCGGCCCTGAGCAGAGAAGGAGTAATGGCTTAGATAAGTCATCATCATCATTATCAGCATCTTCTCTGCCGCCACTGCCAGCTCCACCTTGCCTCTGTTTAAACTCATAGTTCAGGAGCAACAGTTTGGTACTGCGCTGTGTCCGTTGGGGTAACTTTGTCGGTGTTCAAGGTCAGCGTAAGGATGGATTGTCAGAGCAAATGTGTCACAGATGCACATCCCGAGTGCCAGAATCAGCATGAGTGCGTGTATGTCAATGGAATTTGAATGTGTTGTGATATGAGTGGATAAATCATTGAATGTGAGAGCTCTTATGGTAGCAAGCAAGTGTATATTTGAGCGTATGTGTGTGTCTTTGTGCGTGTATGAAGGAGTCTAAGCGGCGCAGTCAGGGAGCTGTCAGCAGAGAGCCAGGGAGCAGGCTGATCACAGGGCTGCAGTGCGTTTGAAGTCTCCTAGGGACTGACAGCTTCTCTCCCCATGGGAACCCCTTTCCCTCACCCCTTCTCTCCTCCCTGCACCATCCTTTCTCTATATCATTCCTCTTTATCCTCCATCTCTTCCTACACAGAATCTCCATTTCAATTTTTCCTCCTCATCCCATTGATGGAAGGGGTATGCGGAAGCACACTTGTGCTCTCCTGGGACTGTTGGTGCTTCCAAAACAAGGCTTTGTTCAATGGGAAACACACCTTTAAGTGTGTCTTTGTAAATACTGACATGATGAGCTGCCATCTCTCATGGTCTGACATTCCGACTGACATTTAATCTGGCTTTGTGGCAAGGGGGCACAGACAGCCGACCTTCAGCCTTGAGATGGATGACTGCATGGATAGCAGAATTTGAATGCATAATTGTGCATAATAAGAGCAAAAGAGTATTCGTGATTATGTATTTCTATATGTTTCTATTTCTGCATAAGTCCTGTTAAATATGTGCGCGGCATGATTACACTTTTGGCTGCATTCTTTCTGGCCCCTCCTCCACAGGTCAAGGTGCAGCAGGATTTCATCTCTGATCGAGCTGTGTGTTAGCGTAAGCCCATCCGTCATGGGGACAGAGTGTCGGCTGGATGTCCCTGTCACTAAGCTGTCCATTTTGTCAGACAGCCAGATCCATCATATTGAGATGGGGAATGATCCTTGCTAGCAGAAGCCAACCGCCCCGCAAATACATACAAATATGCAAATTAACGACAAAATAAACATCACCCTGCAAACGAGCCATCCATCAATGACCAGTTTCTCAGCAGCTCAGCATTGGCACAGCAACACCAATCAGCCACTCCGTCAGAGGGAGTGATGGAACGCCATCCTCTCATCTTCTTTCTCTCCTTCCCCCTCCTTATATCATTCACATACTGTCTCCCGTTCATTGGTCCCTCTTTGCCATTTTTCATGCACACTTTCTCCAATTTTCTCCCCTCACTCTCCAATCCCACTCATTCCCTTAATCTCAAACACTTCAGCCCCATGTTGGCATTTTCGCCTATCCATTTCCCTCTCCTGTCTATTTTCAAAGTGCTCTCCTCCCTTTAAATGTCTTTAGTCCATCATCGTAATTATAAATCTGGAGACACTTAGAATGAATACTTGTTCTGTCTTTGTGTTTGAATGGATAATGATGTGATGGGAAACATTTCGCCATTAGTGGAGCAATACAAATCAGACCACATGCGACATTTCTTTCCAGTCAGACCCTGGCCTGTGGGGTCCAATACATCACCTCATCACTGCTGTGCGACACAAAGCCGTGAACTGTTCTAATGTAAACCTGAAGAAAATAAATCAAAATAACGACAATGTACATAAGTCATTGTTTTCATCATAAAGTCTTTGTAGACGCCAGCTTGAAAGCTGTGTGAGTTCCTTTCATACAGCCAAGAGTCTGGAATGGAAAGAAAGAGCTCTTAATGGAATAAAAGTCAAAGGAGGGAAAAAAACGAAGCAGTTGGAATTCTCCAGCAGCTGAGTCAGTCCAGACTCATGTTGCTTTTCTGGCAGTGTGTATAGACAACCCCTCTGTGCATGTTACATGCACACACGCACATGTAGAGTATAAAAGTTTCACTTCACTTCAAACATGTTGCACAGGTCTCCAATGAGCAATGAGACTGTCAAATTACACTGCACAACAATTAAATTTATCACTTTACACACTCGTCTAGTAACTGTGTATTGTGACTACATGAATCCCGCAATGTCATGTTGAGTCTTTCCTGCCAGCCCCTTGCACCTTAAAACAGAGTTTTTGTTGTGGCTGTACTTCAGCCAGACTACTTTATCAGGAGCCTTATGGGCACATTTACAAACAACTCATCCAATTTACACTCCTGGTTTAGCCTCTCTCAACATTGTTTTTAGCACCAGTTTGTCTGATTCTGCACCAGCCAAAGCAAAGCAATTACAACATCATAAAGGTTTGTGGTTAGCCACCCGGCGGCTAGTGGAGGATCTGATGCCTTTAGGCAGCAGCGGAATGAGCCTTGGGCAACAACAGCCGAAGCTCAAAATGTGGCATTCCTCAGACTACCCTGATTGCCACCCCAAATGCTCCATTGCACTTCAGCTAATTCAACAATGAGTGGGTGTTAAGTTCTGACGACGCAGTAAAAATACAGTGTCTTAAAGCCTTGTATTTTTTATTACAAATGTAGTGTGTAGTGCATTGTTATTCAGAGGGAGTGGAAGCCAATAAAATGCTCAGTTCTCTGTCTACATGTTGTGGCGTCTGTACATGTTAGGATTATTTACATTAGTGTATGTGACAGACACAAAAGAGAGGAAAAAAGAGGGCTAGTGATAGAACTTGTTTTTGCATGCGGTGTGGTCATGCACAAGTACATGCACTAGTTTTATGAGGTTTCTGTAAAAATCAGTGAAGGGTGACACGGAAGCCCAAGGGGAATTCTCTCTAACAGGTCGGCATGCAGTCATCTTGTCTGCTTACTGCAACAGCTCTGGCGACGCAAACCACCAGACATCTCCACACAGAGTGTACAAAAACTAAATTCCCTGTCTCCAGAGCTCCCTGCCTTTATCTGTTTATTCCATCTTCATTTTTTTCTTCAGGCCATAATTGCTTATTTTATGTCTATCTTTGTCTTTCTCATCCTCTTTCTCTCCACTGACATCAATCCAGGAAAAATACAAGATCTATGAACTTAAAAATCTCCTCTTGCTCCACATTATCTTGTGATGTCAAATCTCAGAAACACCATCTTAATTTACCACTGATCTTCTCCCTGTGTGTGCAATCCTGTCGGGGCCAAGAAGTGAGGTTTCATACTTGCTGTGCCGGGTTCACGTTGGTTCCCGCACTGATACATCTGTCAACCACATGTTCCTCCAGCTAGCCACCACTCTAACAGCTGCACACAGCTGGAGCATGTGTATGTGCTATTGAATGAGGTTGTGGGTATTTCTTTATTGAATTCTTCATGTGTGTCCCCTAAATGCCTTTATTGAGGGAGATTAGAGCCACACCCTATCTTATGCACTCTATGCTAAGCACCAGGCTTGTAAAACTCCCTTGTGGAGTTTCGTGACCCTGTTGTCCTCATGGATCCCTTTATATTTGTCACAACAACAATGGATATCAAGCGGTGTCTCATTCCATTATTGTTCCACTACATTATCTTCAAAGCATTTTGCTCAAACATAGGCTCTCTTCTGCACAGCGATGTCACTGGGTTTCCATGAGCTCATTGTTTGCGCATCCCTCTTTAGCCTTCCCAAGGCTAAAGCACTTTCTCTCCACAAAATTGACAAACCCCCACAAACCTGTGGCCCTCAGACCAGCCAGATTGCTGCCACTTAGTGATTGGAGGGTGACTCTTAAAAAAGTAATAACTGCAGACAAATGGTGTAAAGGAAAGCAGTTCTCCCATGGACACCAAGAAAAAGACTATAGTGGCAGTAATTGTTTTCCATTTATGACAACACTGATTCAGGCCTGAAGCCCACACTGGAGGAGAATGCAGGAGAATCAGAGCAGAGAAACAATGCAGTGAGTCGAGGACAGGCTGAGTAACTGGTGCTGTGAAACCTGGACGGCATCACTGCTTAGCAGATTACACATACTGTAACGGAAGGCTTTGCAGACTTATTTAAACACACACCATGCAGAAACTCAGTCCCACAAGCTGCTGCCTATCAGTCTGTGCAGCCCTTCTCTTAAAACTTTTCAAATTAATGAGAGTGAAGCAAAGGTGACGCAATCCATGCTTGGATGCCTCCCCAGTAAACAGAGCTGCCAAGACTGAAGAGCTGCCCTGGCCGGGGTGAAGTCAGCGTCTGAAGAACAGTAGAGTTAGTCAGGATAACTGAGCCCGCTGGGCAGCAGTTCTGGGCCAGCGGCCCTGTTCTCCAAGGAGTTCTTTATAGTCAGTCCATCATCCCAATGGAGCCCCCCATCCCTGCACACAGGGGCTCCATCCGCAAACACTTTATCCGACTCTATAAATCCTTGTTGTGCATCCAGAAATGGGTCAAACTTAACATTAATTCAGTTGTCTATTTACTATGTAATTAGGCTGCAATTGTTGTATTTTCCAGTATATGGAATAAAAGTGAAGAACTTTACATACAAGTATAAATCTAGACAGAGCACGCACCTCTGTGAGGAAACATGACCTGATACGGGGTGAAACACTACCATCTTTATCCACAGGGACCGCCAAAATCAACATTTTTATTGAGCTGCTTTAAGGAAAGTGTGACTTCACGACTAAATGCTTAAGAGTTGGCAGTTTTGACAGCAAACTAAAATTAAAATGAATATTTTTTTCCAAAATTGTATTCCTAAACCATTATCCACATTGTATTACAGTAGTGATACAGAATAAACAGTTAACTATTTTACAATCTTAGTAAACCAAATGCCAAACGTAATTTAACTTGACCACTGGAGCCTGACTTTATATCTGACCAGCTGACCTGATGATCATTCATATGTTCTTCTTTGTTATCTTAAGTTTGGTTATGTCTCTCAGAGGCCTTCAATACTTGTTCTGCTTTGTTCTTCAGTTTCCTTTCCTCATCTCATATTCAGTTTTCTGTTTTTCTTCTCTCAAGCATCAATGAAAACGCATCTGGCCGAACCCATGGTCACATCATCCCCCTCCTCATCCATCACGGCCTGTCACAACTAGAGTGGGGAAGTGGTCTTTAGCTCATTCTGGGAACGGATGTGGATCACTGAGCTGGGTCGATCTCACTGTGATTCTCTGCCTTTCTATCACTCAGACATTCTGTAGAGTGTCCGAGGGTTTGTTTGTGTAAAAGGCGAAGCTAAGAAGCATTTAAAGGGGTGCTTGTATTGGCATGAGGAGCATGGGTGAAGAAGCCATTTGAGACTGGATACAGTAGTATCTTATGAGGACTTACCAAAGCCAAAGGCAGCTGGAGCAGGGATGGGAGCTGACTGAACTGGTGTGGAGGTGTAAAGGCCAGTCACAAGCAGACCATCAAAGGACACACTGGTAGAGATGGTTACTGAGGAGACAAAAAAAAGAAACATGTTTAATACTGGTGTTAGCAAGAACCAAAGCAAAATAGGTATCAATGATAAAATATAATACATTATCTCCCTGTACTTCATTGACCCTATATCGAAAACTCGCAAGAGGACTGGAATATAACGATAATTTACTGCTGATAAGGTGCAAGAGATTGCAAGTACGAAGTCATGTTCACACTTCGTTTGCAAGCTACATAGATAATTAGTCGGTGTGATGTACATTCATGTGGACAGGAAGTGTGGAAGTGTATACACACTACAGCTCCTAAACATCCTGCTGCTAATCAGCACAGGGCTCAGGTGTTAAAAAATGGAAATGTGACCACTGAGGGGCCAATGAGCCCGAATGCCCTGCAGGAGGAGAGGAGAGTGCACAGATGTGCAAGCAGGTGTTAAAGCAATAGCAACAGTGTATCTCTCTCTCTCTCTCTCTCTCTCTCTCTCTCTCTCTCTC
>JAOXYL010000090.1:9471084-9509766 GCA_028564955.1 Terapon puta
TATATATATATATATATATATATATATATATATATATATATATATATATATATACACACACACACACACACACACACTTGATTTGCAAGTTTAATATGACGGATCTCGTAATTCAAATTGTTCATTTGTCAAATCAGTTTTCCTCCTTGAAATGAACTGAAATGTCATTAATCCATTAATTAACTGCAAGCACAAATGCCAACACAACACTGCTGCTTCCACTTCAAGCTAGCCAAAGTTGTGGCGTTCAACTCTGATCTTGAAAAACTCGTAAGTCAAGGTGCCACTGTATATATATGTATATATACATATATCTATAAAATGACGATATCCTGATGATGATGATAGTTGATGATAATGACAGACACCTTTGATTATAAGCCTACACAATTATGATTTTCAATTATGTGGACATATATTACAGCATATTGTCTTTTTCAGTTTTAGCAGTCAGGTGCACTTTGGTCCTGACCTACAGGCACTGTTTGCTCTTGATCCCTCTTTTCCAACTGATCTCCACATCAGGACTACTATATGCTCCTGGACATGTCTGGTGTCTGAAGTTGCAAGTGTCTCTAACTTAGGTCTTAAAAACACTCATTACACTGTATGCATAGCACTTGCACCCACGCTCATACTTGAACACACCACAGAGCACATCCTTTGGCCCTAAGCCAGCATGTAATATTGATGATGTGATGTGGTATGCCTCATTACAGACACACAACCGTGCTCCTACTCAACTATTGATGGGCCTGGGGCTTTCTTCACCTCTCTGGATCCACCAGGAGAAATGTTAAGGCACAAAGTACCGGCAAAGCACACCACGAAAAACACATTCTCAAATACAATACTGGGTCTGCTGACAAATCTCTCAGAGCTGGGCAGACACAAACGCAGCCCACAACAGCGACGACTAATCAGTAATGGAAAATTAATCTTTCGTGACAATCCGTTCAGCAAAAATGAGATCACAAATAAGTGCTAGTAAATCCCAAAGCCTATTTTCCATTGAAGCTCATCCATGTGGAGAACATTATGTTTCTTGTTTTGTCTCACCAACTTTGAATTTGTTTGATTCATATTTCAGATAAGGATTTCTCAGCTTCTTCTGGCCAACTGCTAATTAAGAATAACTTGACTGCATTAGTTCCTATATCACCTAAGTGCATCACCCTACTCTGAATGCTGAACAAGGATCCTCAACAAGAGAAGTCAGAGATAGACAGAGAATAATTACTTCTTTATTTATAGCTCAATCAGTGCAGTCATGACTGATAAATGGTTTTTGGATCATTTCTTGATCCAGGGGCACCTCTGTTAAAATGTGGAAAATAGATGAAAAAGCTATTCAGTGTATTCTGCTGGGTCAGCAATCATATTAGAGACATTTAAAATAATGCCCAGTGGCATGCTAAAAACACGACTAATGTCTCCTTGTGCAGGTGCAGCAAAGCATGGTCAGTACAGTGGTTGGCAATGCTTTGTGGTATGAGCTCACTCTTAGAAAACAGTATGGCAAGGGATTATGCTGGAGCTGGACAGGAAGTCTGGGAGCTCTAAGAGTAGACCTTACTTGCGTCTCAGCTTAGTCCAGTTGCACTGAAGTCCTCACGTGGTTGGCAAGGCCTGAACAGCTCCTTTCTGCTCTTTGTGTACAAACACCCCCACCAATCTTCACCACACCCATATTCATAAACTTTCCTTTACAGAAGCAAGTCATAGACAAGCATTTAGACCGAAGACTAGAAATACATGGCTACACACAGAGGTTCTAACAAGATCTGATTTGGTAGCAAATGCGTATTTAACAGTAAGATAGTATTATAATCTGTATTGTTGCACAATTACATCATAATGCTGTACAAGCCACACAGTGAGGCAAGTCATGTGTGCAAGTACAAGACACTGTAAGAGAGATGCTGTAACGGAAAGTATTATCAATGAAATCCCCAGTTCTGCTTCCCAGTAAATCAGGAGGACGCCCTTTTTGTTTCCAAATGGATGGAGGTTTTCCTGGCAACAATCTGGATAAAGATAGCCGACCATCTGACCCATATCCCACTGGCAGACACACACGTGCCCCAGAGAGGACCAGGAAATGGAGGCCAGACCATGGGGAAGCTATAGTTCCATCTGTTTCCGTGGTCATGCCAGTCTCGGGGTGCCACTTCACTTTGAGCTTCCTGAAATGGTTCAAACTGTCAGTCACCTGAGCATGACACCATGAAGGGTAGGCCCCTATTTTCTCTGGTAAGAGAAGAGCAAAGACTGGACTGGAGAGTCCCTGAAACTGATGACAAGATCAAGAAGATGCACAGCAAACTGAATCTCTGAAGTATGAATGTTTCATTACAGTTTCAGAAGATTGTGTGGGAAGTGTGTTTCTGCACATATATGTGTCATGCGGTGTTCCAGTCAGGTCTTAGAGGCATCATTCCATTGCGTAACCTTCTGGCACCATCCTGGCCTGCTGGCATTGCCATCTGCTGCTGTGAAGCACTAGATCACAGACAACCTATCAGCCACGGTGCTTCTACAGGTCTGCTTAACCATAACATCTCCAACATTTTCGGGCTGAATGAAAACAATTAATCTCTTGGGACCAGTTTACAGGTCCTTTCATGATCGCTGCCAGAGATTATAATGTGCAGCCTTGTTCTTCGTCCAATTTGCTCTGTTGAGGTTCTACTCTGAGCTGAAGTCTTCCTGCCTGCTTAACTTGGCTTCACCCCTGCAACAGCCGTGGAGAAAAACAGGAGTGAAGAGACAGTTCTGTCGCAAACATCCTGTTCCTCACACATAATCTGTTCCAGGATCACACTCCATTGTGCAGCTCTCATAGGATGCAATGTATGCAATGCAATACGTTCACAAGCCAGGGGTATAAATTATTCTAGAGAAAAAGAATTTTGACTTTATATCTCCCTAAGATTCGTCAGTCTTCAGACTATTATGATTGAGTTGTTCTGTTTTGGGGATATTTTCTTTCCTTTGCCATTGACATTAATCTGCAAGTATTCTATCAGTAATGCTTTATATGCTTTTCATTCTTGTGCTATAAGGTTGACATTTGACTTACAAGGAATATATGACCCCAATGAGAAGGCATATCTACTAATTGACAAGGCCCAATCGGTTATGACAGAACATTTCTTCACAGATTCTAACTGAACATTATATGTTGAGAAGAAGCACATCACACTGTGACAACACAAAGGCTATTCTCTTTACCTGAGATTGGCTTTGACAGCAAATCATCTCTGTGAGCTTTTAACATTATTCATTGATTCATTGTACAGGGGCCTCAAACAGCACACAGTTCCCATCTAAGTACCGATCTCTGCTATGGGAATCTAAATGGGTTTTGATAAGCTATAGTTCTATTATCTGGACCTTGTCTTAATTAATCTTGATGAAATTATGATAGAATGAGAGAAGAAAGGATAAAGAAGCACTGTAGATATGAGACCAAAAGACAACTGGATAAGAACACATCACAGATCTGAAGCAGCAAGCAACAGAATTGTGCATAATTACTCACTAAAGGTATCTTACAAAGCATTAAATTGGCTAAACATTGAGCATGAGGGGAATATCATTCAGCATAAGATGGATAATTGGTGGTTGCTTTAAAGGGTTATATTGTAATAGAGTTCAGGAACAGCATGATTCTTTCCCTCTGTCGCTTGGTGACTGCCAGGACTGGAGAGTGAGCTGTCCTTATGATCAACACCATGTGTTCTGTAGACAGAGAAAAAGCTTCAGTCATCTACCCTTGACAATCAAAGCAGCTTCCCTTACTTTTCAGATCTATGCTGAACATGCTAACACACAATGACAAGCTCAGGTGTTTAACAGGAGAACCATGAATCGGCAAACGTGAACTAAGTCAATGTAAACTAATGCACATTCAAGAAAAAAACTTCACTGTGTACAGCTTAATGTTTCTTGAGAGAAAATCCATGGAATGTAGGAAAACACTAAAAGCCCAGTCAGCCTCAAAAACTGGGGTAAGACCCAAACCGCAACTCCTTTCCCAAATACACACCATAGCATTAAATATACAGTCAACACATTCACCCATATGTGTAAAGAGACACTTCATCATCATCATCACATGCTAACCTACTTGCACATAAACCTACAAACACACATTCACAAACACAGACAACACAACACACCAGCTGTGAAAGTACACACAGACAAAATGCAGACATTGGACTTCAACCAATACTGTTGCATAACTTTCTTTCCATCTCACCTGCTCCACTGGGAGCTGCCCTGACAGGAAACAGGAAGGAGGTAATGAGGGCCAAGTTGTCAACCACAGTCTATATAACCCCACTGCCTGCTCTGTCCCTCTCGGGGACACCAGGCTACTTAGCCCAAGTGACCTCCATTCCCTTCCCACAGCTGGTCCGCCCCCCATGTGCCCAAGCCCCCAACAACAGACTGAACCGCTTCACAACTGAGAGAGCCGTGGCCAGAAGACATCTGTCAAAGCAAGGCCTTGAAACTACCAACAAGGAAGAGCATAGCTTTTCACAGACATCTGGGGACAGAAGCTCATGTCAACAAAAGTGACACCCTTTCCCTTCAGTTTGACCTGTGACTCAGTAACCATATCATTCTTAACTAATGAAAGCGGCAAGCAGACATTTCAATGTTGATATCAATTAATATGCCTCTTAATTGGCCAATGCCAGCAGTAAACTGATTACTAGCTGTTTGCTGCACAATGGCCAAGATGCTGAGAAGTTAAAGCAAAAACCTCCCTGCACTGATGTTGTTTTAAATATGTCTCAAAGGCCATCATATCAAATATCTGATAGCATCACATTCCCTCTTTCTCTGGATCTCTGTTCTGTTCAATATGTGTGCTATAATGCTAATATAAAAGAGGTGATGTGAGTGGTTCAAGGTAAGAAGATAGAACCTATGGTCATTGGTAACACAAAGTTGTGTTTCACTTTGGCTTCACTCACTTTCTATGTCAAACAAAACGTAACTGAAAGTGTTATGAGGACCAAATCAAGGGATCCTCCCATTCTAATTTTCTTTTCCTTTCTTCTCATTTCATCTTCAGAATCGAGTCCATTGTTTTTGATGAGATGGCCAGTTTGGGTGACACACAACTAACACCTCTCCTCACAAACAAGAATATGAATAGACCAAACTTAATAAAAGTCAGTGTCCTGGGGCCACTCAGTCATATTTATGCTTTACTCAAATGACTCACAGTGTTTGTATTGAATTATTTCCAATAGAGAAAAGGTAAATACAGAATTTTATATTGGACAATATTAAATAAAACAAATCCTGCAGTTTGTTTGGATTTTTTTTGGTTTGTTTGCATTTCCATCCCTATGTTTCCAACATTGCATATTCCAGGCTCACTAAGGCTTTTGAGATGAAAGAGAATAAGTAAGTTAGCACCAGGTGAACCTGCCCTTCTCTTAGCCCCCCTTATGGGCTAACACTTCAAACTGCAGTTTTTATCAACCCGGACTTTTGACTGTTTGAGTGTCGTGAAAAGTAAAAGATGTGTTCTTGTTTTATGTTGGACAGCAATCGTGAGTATTCTAAAAACAACTGTATGTGCATATATCCTCATCTACCTATGAGTTTCACGCATGATTTCTAGAGGCCACACTGGATAAAAGAGTTATCTGATCAATAAAGCAGCAGTGGTATGATGTTTTTCAATTAGGTTAGAACTGATATTGTTCGTTTATAAGCTACCACATAATTAGTTCACAAATGATTCCATCTACCTTTGTCTGTGACATCTGTACCTTGCTTTGAATGTTTACTGCCCAGAAACATCTGGACATATCTCACCTTTGCAAAAATCAGACAGCCGCTCTGCCTCTTAGAACCAACTACTGTATTTGTGCATGCATAAGTGCACACGAGAGCACATACGCACACACAGAGCTCTGAGCACACACTCAGACTCAAACAGCCTATGGTATTCCATGCTGACAGCAGTCCCAAATACGTTCCCACTTTCACAGATATAATAGCTCTAATATGAATAATGGATCTGTCACTTACACAGAGATTCACTTTACATCCCCCACTGTCGTCTCTTCCACACCCTCTTTCCTCTCTCCTGCTTACGCAATATTTTCATCATTGCAGCACTTGTTTTTATCTACATAGATAGGAGGGTATATACTATGATGTGATGTACAATTTAGAACATAAGGGTTTTTTTTATGAGCAGAATAGTTTTTTTCAGTCAGCAGAATAATCCATGACATAATCACATAACAGGTCAAACTTCCGCTTAATTTCTTATACAACTATGTAAAATAATTCTCCATTAAAGATAAATTAGCAATATCTATAGGTCTCTAATTGATCCCAAATATACACAATTGCACAAACGAAGTATGCAGTTGAAAAACAACATAGTAATTGTTATTTAGCTGGTAAATTTGAATTCAGTTCTCAATCTAAAAGCAATCCTAAAGTTTGGCAAATTCTTTTAAGAGCTCAAAGACATCCTGGGAGCTGGACAGGAAGGCAGGATATTGTGCTTTGCTATTTTGCTCTCTGCTCCCTGCTCTTTGTTGGCATGGAAATAGCAGATTATGGCCAACTAAGTGAAAAAATACTGACATTAGTCAAAGTCTGACGTGTCTCCATAGCTTTTGGGTATGAATGTTTGGGTGGAAGAAAAGTGGCATAGTGGAGCAGAGATATGGGGGTGGTTCATGGAGCAGAGGGGAAAGATTGATTTCTAATTAACAAACTGGTTGCAGTAATGAAAGACTAGATTGTCTCTACTGGCACTGGATCAATGGGGAGCGTTTCCCTTGACATCCAGTCTTAATCACATCGGCTCAGCTTGGTAAGAATGCACTCATTGCTGTAATTAACGCTGTCGTGCTCTCTCCATCTCCCTACTCATCCCCACCCATTTTCTGCCTTAACCTCTACCTCAGACCTCTGCTTTTGCTTGACAGCAGGGATCACTCAATGACTCTATCACTTTATGTCTCCCACCATCAACACACAGATGTGTGTGCCCTTATACAAATGTGTTCAGACACTGACAAAGACACTGGGATGTTTACACTCAGATGCCTGTTGGTGTGTTTGTTACCAAAGGTTGGTGCATTTGATCGCTGCTAATTAGCACTGCTGTGGTGCAGTAGGCCTAGTCTGCTTGTTTAAACATTGGTCAGGCCTTGCTCCCTGCTCAAAGTACATAGTCGCCTACAGCTGGCCACAAATTTCCCTGTACTTTGACAGAGATAAACCAGTTTTAGGGTTTCATGATTAGTTTTTGGCACTCGTGAGTGATGTCTGCCCCCAACATGACTACAATGCTTCCCCCCACCCCCCATGTTAATTATCTAAAACTCTGAATCCTAAAAATTTGAAAGAGAGGTTATAAAAAAATCAATAAATGAAAATGAAAATTTATTGCCATTGGTAGAACTGCCATCTCAAGAGGGGCGTGAAGTAAATGCTATGGTTTTATAAAACAGCTTCACATCAGTCTTGGCTCCTGTGAATGTGAGTATTGAGCACCATGTAACAAATGCATGTTCCCAGCTCCACATTAATTTTTAAAGATAAGGTTAATTGCAAGACAGACATCACCCAAAAACAGAGGCACACAGATGGACACAGTTTGTCTCCCATGAGTATAGCAAGGCAACAAGATGAAGTCTCACTTATTCTCCCTGACTCCCTGACAAGAAAGACACAATCAAACACCTGATATACTGAGGTGTAAGACATGCTGCTCCTCCGGGTACTCCCTGGTAGAAAGACCTGTAATTGTCTTAAATTATTTGTCATTGATCATTGACTAATAACATGATGTGAAGAAAGATACGCTTGCTGTTTAGAAACCTTCCAAGACAAATCTGTATCATGACCTAATGGGAGAATCTCTTTTAATGCGCTAATCCTGAGTCAGAGCTCACTGATGACACATGACACATACAGTAGACCTGTGGGGGCAGGATGTATGAGGTTTCATATATGGGATTTCACAACAGAGCATTAGGGGAATGAAGTATTTTCAGGGGCCCTGTAAACACTAACCCCCTCACCCATGCTGTTGCCTTCGGCTGGAGTACATTTGAGTTTGTGCATGTGCGCAGATGTGTAATCTGCTTTTGCCAGTCTGCCGCGTCTCTGTGGGCAGAGCGGGCCTGGTTGTTTGAAGGGGGCTGGCTCTGAATGGGGGTAGAGCCAGGGCTAATCCGCCTGTGCCACGCGCCATGTGCCCAGCACCCAGCCAGTTGCACCATGCCGCCTCCTCTGTAGTGGGTCCATTGGAGCGCTACAAGGCCCTCTGAATGCTATCAGCACAGACGACACACTGCCCCCCAAGCAGGGATTACAGCTCTCTCAATGAAGCCGCCAGGAGGAGGATCCAGAGCAAGAGGAGGAGAAGGAGGAGGAGGAGGTACACAATCCTCCAACAGGAGCTCCATTCTCTAAAAGGAAGAGGCCATCGGCAAAGCTGACACGCTAATCAACAGCGGCTGGGAAACCACCCCATGAGAACAACACGTCCAGCGCAAAAGATGGGGAGGAGGGAAGAAAGGTTTAGAAAGGATCCATCACTTTTCAAAATCCGGCTTAAAGCCACTTGGTACTCCTTAAGGAGAATGAACACTGGCCTATTGTTACGAGGTAGATTGGGATGGGGACATTAGCATGAGTTTGCATAGGCTCTTAATGTGGTACGCAAACCTGATATTAGTACTTATTGAGAAGAAAAAGAAACTCTTTAATTATGTTTACAACCTGTTTGTCAGTTGAAAGTAAACATCAAAGAGACAGATGCAGGGGAAAGTGGGGAAACTGTAATGTGCCAATAAAAATTATTCAAAAAGACGGGTGTGTCCCTTGTGTTTTCTACTGGAAAACTTAGGCGGTAAATACAATGTGGTTGAGATTCATCCTCACACCCTCAGGATCTAGAGCATTGCTGTGTGGGCTGGGTGTTTCTCACTATGGTTTACCATAGGGACTGACATACAATGAATAGCATCCCTCATCAAACTTAACCATCAGCAACAACAGAAGTGTGAGTAAGCAGCCACCAAAAATGCCACCAAATGGTTGATGCTTCAAGGCTTGGAAAAACTCATAGTGTCACCATATTTTGTGCAGTTTGTAAGTCACCTTAGTTGTGCCAGGAGTGGAATGTATGTAGGTGCTTCTGGTGTCTCAAACATAAACCTACAGACACCAGAAAGGGACACAAGGGAAACACAGCAGACAAGTACATACTAGGACAGCAGGAGCCTACTGTAGCATCTGCCCACCCCAGGTTCCATTATCAACAGAGAGACACTCCAAATCAGGCAAACCCCCAAAAGGCAAGCACATACTCCAACATCCTGAAAATACTTACACCCACACATCTGCCCACTCATGAAAGTTCCTCAAAACACAACTCACATTCGCTTGTTAAGAGCTTTCTTGTTTTGGCTGGAAAATGAATCCGCTAAGGAAATTGAAAATAAAAAATGTAAGAGCTCCTTGCCCAGATAAGACTGGCGCAGGCACACACCTCTGCCTGGCAGGGATCCACTCACTGCCTTCATTTTTAGCTCTCTCTACCACACCTGGCACCATGCTGGCATCATTCTGGCACCAGTCTGGCAGAGGCTAACAGAGTCACTGTTATCTGAGGCGATTCTCCATGCTCTGAAGCAGTTAATCAATTTTCCAGGACTGTGGCATATAGGTGGCATCTGGGCTATCTCAAATATCACGGCTTCAAATTCAGCAAAACTGCTGCAGCTCAGTGCCTCTACATAAGACAATGCAAGTGTGAAGACACAACAAATATGTCTGTCACTGCAGGTTTGTTGTAGCACCATTAAATTGCCATAGGTTTGTAGACTATGTTATAATACCTAGTGCATGTTCCTGTGAGACAAAAAAAAAAGCTTGACAGCCATTTAGCACATGACAGGAGGAAAATAGTAACCTCCTGTTCATGTTATCATGTCATATCCTGTTGTAACACCGGCACAAAGAATTGTAATAGCCCGCTGATCGGGACATTTGTGTTTAGCCAGCGGAACATCTGACCCGTCTCCGTGTCATGATGGATCACCCACTAAGAGCTGAGTGTTGTGTGCATGGCCAAGCGTGCATGTGTGACAAAGGGAAGATTCCCAATGAATATCCATTCTCATTTCTCGCCCATCTGCTTCTTCATATAAAGGAAACTGGCATATCTCGGTGAATACAATGCTCTTTAAATGGTTCATCATTCAATGTCCACAAAGACAGAACACCCAAACATACCCAGCGAGCCCATACAAACAGTAATACATTTGACACACTTCTCTCTACCCACTGAAGTGACCTATTCAGACAAAGCAGCAGGAGGCAGAGAGCCTGAAGAGCAGGGTAGCTAATAAATGCACGGGTTTGGATGACTTGCGAGTGTGAGTGTTGCTTTTCCTTTACTCACAAGAGAGCCCTATTAAACCATTAGCCCCTATCCCCTCTACTCTACTCCTCACTTTTACCTCCTTTTCCAGTGTCCCTGATCCCCTAAACTAGATGTCTGCATGAAAACTAGGCCAGTCTTTTGATGGTTCACTGACCAATGCTTGCTGCACCGTAAGAAATACTTGAGAGTTTTCCTGGTCTTTTAAATAGATAAACATAAAATGCTACAGTCGCGCTGCACAGAGACATAAAGAGAACTAAACTGGTGGACAGGAAGAGCAGCCAAATCTAATCACTCTGTAGGAACAGAGCTCCAAGCAATGCAGCACTGACAAGAAGTGGTCAGAGGTCAGAAAGCAGACCCTCAACGGTCCCCCAGAGGTCAAGTGCTGCAGAAGGCGATGATGATATTCGACGGGCTGCTGAAGTCACAGCAGATTGATGCATTGTGGCATTCATGCTAAATGTGAGTAAATGTTTGTGAACACTTAAAGATGGACCCCATGTTTCACTGTGGCTTTACTGATATGACCAGGCATATGGTAAGATAATATCTGTTTTTCTAGAGCCTTACTGGGGCCTGTGACCTTCACTTCAACACAAGTGACTTGTTGTTCCACAGACATCAGCCAACAGCTGAAAAAAACACTTCCCCAAACCACGACAAGTAATCAACTTTGCAGATAGATAATGGCCTCTTTTCCATCGCAGAGGCGCGCTGAGTTGTTTCTGCTGGTTGGCAGGAGTGCTGCTGAAGTAATTCACAATGTCTAATCTGATAGGTTATCATGGGAAGAGCTGATGCCATTTTGTGGGGATGAATTTATCTCCAAGTTCCCATTAAGAATGTCATTTAGTTGCAACATCCAAATCTCCTTGAAATGTTGATTGTGTCTTGGGCCTCTTCAATCATTTGCACATGAAAAGGTCCAGGGAACGAGGACTTCTGTAGAGACCATTGACAGATTAGCAATGGCCATTTAAGCCTGTACTGTCAACTCGTTCTCTAAGCAGCTCTGTTATTTTACTCTCCATCACTTGCCCTCGCACTGCTGTTTCTCCTCCTGTTTTTCTATTGTGGCAAAGTGGTAAAGACACACCACTGAATCCTACTGAATATTGTTTGGCTTTCAATAGTGTGTAGAAACAATGGATGTAATGAGTGAGAGGACCACACTTCCTACCTGAACCTGCATGCCTCAACGGGGCCTTGTGTGAGTGGCTCATTCAGTGCTTTACACCGAAATCAATCACCCTGCACAAAAAAAACTTGAATGCGAATACACAAATTGTAAATACAAGTGCTGACTTCTCTTCAAACACCATAAACATAAAATTGACAGACTAATTGACACCAGACACAACACTGTGTTCTGTACAAACAAAGATGCAGTGTGCTTGGAACCACTGGCATGATAAACACAACTGTAGCTTTTAATCACGACTGCAGATGTATCATTATGTACTGGGATTGGGATCAGCAGAACAAAACGGTACAAATTCCTTGACACACAAAGGCACTAAATCATTCTAACTGGCCCCATTTCTGCTCGTGCACCTCCATTTTTTCTGGCTATTCTCTGCTGACTTGCAGAGGACACCGCTCTGCCATTTAATTCCCTCACCAATCTTTTCCATTGCGCTTTCTAATCATGCTGTAAAACACAGTAGAATGATGTCCCTTCTACTATTTGAGTCCAGGATGCTTTACTGGACAGGCCACATTTTCCAATACTAAAACAGTCTGTTTGGAGGAATTTTGCCTCTTCCTGTTCTCCCGCTGCTGTGTCACCGTCCCGTCTTGTATGCTGCTGTTCATCTGCAAAAATGAAAATGTAACGTTTCCAAAGCAGGCCCCATGAAAAACGGCAAGAACAAAAAACAGCACTCTCTGATTGACTGTGTTTAGAGACGAGGCTCTGGGTTTTGTATTCTGATGCTGCCTCTTATAAACATGCGGTTGCTGTATGGAGAACATCTTGCATTCCCACAGCAAAAGAGGTCATGCTTTGACATTACTGAAATAAAAAACGCTTCCTGAGTGTAGCAAAAGTGGTTCAAAAGGGTCGTTTGATTATTTAGAGGACAGGCTTAAATCCCAATGTGACCTTACTTCTTTTTGCTTCGCTCTCTCCTCTGAAAGATAAGGCTGAACGTGGGCCGTATGAGAGTGTGTGTGACTGACACTTGGTCTCCATTTGTCTAATACAAGGACTGACCCTAGAGTCACACAAATCTTCACAAATCCTTTCGTTTCTCCTCATCATTCTGTTTACCAGCAGTTCAGAGTGTCTCTTTAGTATTTCTGTTTCCATTTTGTCCACGGTGACCGTGCCAATACACCCACCCTCTCAAACATTTCACACAGAGAGTAATGCAACCTCTCTTGGTCATTTCATTCTGATAGCTAAACACAGTAATCTCGTCTCCAACACACACACACACAGAGTTCGCTGCCCACACATGGTCTTATCACTCAAAAGCAACAGAGAAGCGAGAGCCAGTGAGGTCAGGTCAGAAACCCAATTACTGTACGACAAATCGGCCACACAGAACCTTCCTCTTCTTCAGCGCAGAACACTGAGGTGGTTCTTTGAGATACTCACCTCCTGTCTCTTTTAGACAGGGTCATCTCTTCTTTTTCTAACTTTCCCTCACACTATTACGAACCTCTCCCCTTTGCACTCTTTCTTCAGTTTTCTTTTCTACAGCTCCTCAACAACCACATGGCCAGCATCTCTAATGCCTTCCGCCCACCATTTCCACATGCAGCTCTTTCAGTGGTTAGATCACACGTTGCTTTTAGAAGATTAAACCAAATGTAATCCAAAACCAAAGCCCAGAGAGCGCATGAAAACAATGAGGAAAAAAATTCTAATCAAATCAAATAAAAGAAGCATGTTAAAATACAAAAGCGCATTCACATAAATGGACAAAAAATGACAAAAACACTTCCCATTCACTTTCTTTACTGTCTCCAGATGATGTAAATTACCTGTACTGTACAACACCTGGACATGTAGTCCACAAACCTTAAACTAACCAGCTTCTGGCACTGTCAGCCTGACAGTGGTACAAATGTGGAAGGATGGTTGTAACCAGAAGGTTTCGCAGAGATGAGAAAAGAGAGAGAGAGAGAGAGAGAGAGAGAGAGAGAGAGAGAGAGAGAGACTGGGATTGCTCCTGATTGCACAACTGAGCACACAGCCACGTTTCACTTGCTCACTTGCCATTTATTCTTCCGTACCCATGCAAACTCAGTAAAAACCCCAGAAATGAAAACAATGAGCTCCCACCATGTGCCAAAACATGGGAAGAAGAAAAAAAGTGAGCAGCTTGGAACCCTGTCATTTTTCCGTTCAAGCCTCGCTGCTGGTATCTTATCTGCTCAATCCTCTCATCGTCATTTAAATCTCCCCCTACTCCATCCGATCCCAGCCGTGGCCCTATTTAAATCTCTCCCTCCTCCCAGTCCACACACATTTCTAATGCTAATTATTTAAACCTCTCCGTGCGCTCTATCCCTCCCATCCACCAGCTAGTTATTCAAATCTCTACCCACCCGCTCTCCCTACAAGCCCGGCCCCAGTTAAAAGGTGCTTGACTGAAGGGTTGATCCAGGCTGTTGTTTTCAGACAGGGGATAAAACTGCTTCTTCCAGACTCCTCTTCTTCCCTGCTCTGTTTTCCTGGCCTTCTCATATCCCGCCCTTTCTGTATACAATTACACAAACTCTGCGGCACATATCCTTTTTGAAATCAAGAGGTTTATTTGCCATCATAATGGAATGCAGTTGTTAACGGCGCAAGAACAGTGTAATAAATCCACTGTTTGCCATATCAAATTAGGTGGAGTACAACAAAGGCAGGGTTAGGAAAAGATATGGTCAAATGTACACAAAATGTGTATATATTTAGGAAGTTAGATTGAATCATTAATATATATATAAATGTGTATACATCCAACTCTTAGAAAAGAGGAAAGCTGCATGGGAATGTGACCTTAGTCGGTCTGTGGTGGCCTGCGTGGGTCACTGTCCCCAGTGTTAAGTGAGTGGCGAGTGTGAGTGACTGAGCAATGGTGACACAGTCTGGGAGGTCAGAAGGGATCATTTTTCCAGGACCAGGTGCCAGCACATCAGTGTGGGAAAGGGGACATAAATCTCGATATCCTCTTAAACGCTACACATGGTTTACCGATTTCCAAATCTTTATTACTATCAGCAGGAGCATCTCTTTCTCTGGTGCTCAGTTTGTCCATTCGCATATGCGGGTTCCACTCTCTCTCTCATTCAGTTGGCGGGATCTCGCCGTTAGTCCTGTGGAGCAGCCACCTACACATGGAGCATTAGGATCACAGCTCAGTAAAACACCAAAGCTGCTCACAGTACTGAACAGGAGTCCCACTCAGCATCACTACTTATTACAGTTACATAAATTCTGGTTTCCAACAACAGCCACCCCCCACAAACTGCACACTCCCATTTGCGCGCACCACAGCAGCACTTTGAGTGCGAAGCAAAACACCTGCAAGAAAAGTATATATTTGCACGTAGGATTTGAAATAGTTTTTTATGTAAAATGTATCTTACGCATGATCACAGCTTTTGTACAAATCAGCATTATGGAAACCTCTACCATTTCAAAGACAAAAACTATTTAAAATAAAACAAAATCCAGTAGAATTTATAATCAGATCAATTCAACTCTTTTCTTTTTTATGTGAAATTAACTAACACTAACAACATGCAAAAAAAAAAAACTAATAAAATAAAGTGGACATAAAAAGGGGTGTGCTCACCTTGGTACTCCTGTCCGGGGGTGTAGGCTGTGGGGTTGCCTGTAATTTGGAGGGTGAGTAGCACCTCTCCCCCGCCTTCTGCCACCCCAGCACCATCCAGCTCCCCATGATGGGTGCACAGGAAGAAGAAGGGATTGAAACGGGGGTAGAAGCTTGCAGGGGGTGCCCCGAAATCCACGCTGCTGCTCCCCAAGACAAGGGCCAGCAGGGCACAGCCTAAGGCACCCCCGAGAGAGGCCCGCGCCATGGCCATCTGCCCTCACCAGGCGAGGGACCGGGAGAGTGCAGGTGGGTGAGGAGGTGAGAAGAGTGATGAGTGAGAGCGAGGAAAGCACAGGTAGAGTTCCAGAGGACCGCTTTTGGAGTCCACAGATGGGTCGAAAGTCCAAAAGTGCGTGCGAGTGAGAGCGTGTGTCTGTGTGTGTTTTGTATGTGCAGTATTTGTGTGTGTCAGAGTGTGTGGGCTTGGCCGTGAGGAAAACTGTAGAGCTCTGTTCTCCTGCTCCCTCTCCCTGTCCTACCTTCACTCTCGGGGAGTTCAGAGCTTCGCCTGTGCTGTCCTGCTCCGGCGTTTAAATACCTCACCCCCTCCCTCTGTTTCCCTCTCTCCTCCCACCCTCCCTCCCTCCCTCTCTGTCTCTCTTTCGCTCTAACACCGGCTCCACACGCGCCGTATGCGCTCTACGAGACGGCCTCCCTCCTCTCCCTCTCTCATCCAGCTCTTCTCTCCTCCCTCTTCTCTGTGCCAGTCTATCACTCTGCCTTTTTCCTTAATCTCTTCCTCCCCCCTCCTCTCTTCCCTCCTTTTCTTTACCTCTAACTAAACCACTGTGTTACTCCACATTGCACTCTTATATCCCTCCTGAGACCCCCCCGTCTTATCTCTGTGCATTTGTTAGTTTCTTCATCCCACTGACATATCCCTTTCACTCTCCTCTCTTTCCTTTGTCTTTTTGCCCATACACCAGACTGTCTCCTCCTCTCCCACCCACTATCACACCTCCTTTCTCCCTCCCTCTTCCGCTCTCTTCACCTCCCTCTCCTTCCCTGTGTCTCTCTTCTGCTCTCTCACTTGGCCCCCCCTAGATCCCCTCCCCTCTTTTCGATCTCCGTCTCCCTCTTTTTCCAACCCTGTACCTCTCTGTCCCTCCTCTCGTCCTCAGCGGCGCTCAAATTTGTTTTTCTTCTTCTCTACTGTTGCTTTTTCATGGGTTTTCCATCAGAATCTCCTTTTCCACAGGATCCTCCAACTTTTTTCTCCCTGTCAGAGCAGCGCGCGCCGCCTCTCTGCTCTAAATTAACCCGCCACTACCATGCAGACACCAGCCATAATACCGCTTTCTCTCCCCCAACCAGCCTCTGCTCTAGCTCACCAAATGATGGATAAGTATTTCTCTAACACCCAGTGCCCCCACCCCCATCTCACTCTCACTCATTTTTTTCATCCAGGAATAAATTCATACAACATGAATCTGCACCACTCACACTTCTCAGCCATGCACTCCCTCCATGCCCCTCTCTCTCTCTGCTCATCCATCTCTTGCTCTGTATGTAACACAACCCCACTACAGCACGGTAAAAAGGGCGAAACTTAAAGAACTTGCTGTTAACACCACTGAGTGTCTCCTCTTGCGTTTCTCTTTAGCTGCCTGCTGGGTTTGTGTGGTTAAGTGCCTATTACAGACATAAACACTCCCAAGCCAGCAAGCCGCACACACACTCACAGGCTCTTCATGTCCAAACAGCCTGACTGACCCACAGCAGGAGCACACAGCCAGGCCGGCATGGCCAGATGCTTTCACAGTCTAAACCCTGGATCTCTCTCTGTCGTTTTATCTCTCTCTCTCTCACACACACGCACCAACATCCGTATGCACCCGTATGCATAGAGGCTAAATGTTTGAGTACCACATACTGTTTCTCTGCCTATTTCTTGTTTCTCCCTGCTTTCGTGTCAACAAAGATTTATATTTTGCTCAAGTGAAGTAATTCACCTGCCAGGCCAGCTGCTGCTCCCAGGCCAACTCCAGTCAGCATGTTTATCCACATAGCAGTACAGATATCCAAGTAGGCTGGACAAAAGGGAAAATACTTGTGCAACTTTAAAGGGGGAGTTTCACTCATGTTGTAGATTTCTGTCATTGGTGCCAGTATGATCTATATTAACATAAAAACAACTTCTGGCCAGACTCACAAACAAACTATAAATGTCTATAAATGTTACAGCTACTATTATTCAGCTAGACTAATTAGACTAATTAAGTTTGACACTCTGTAGTCTGTCAGGTCTGAGGCCTCCTTTCTCACATAAAGCTCAGAGCTTTCTTCATCATCTTTCACAGTCTTACACAATTCATTGTCCACTGAGTACACTTCAAGCCTGATGAGGTCATCTGTTTGACTTTTAGTTCTCTCATTTGTTTTGCTTTTTTATCTATAGACATTACATACAGCAACAACTCTCTCCCAAAACCTTGAAAAACGTCAAAGAACCAAGTCATCATAGATGCTCAAAAGAGAGAGCAATTCTTCATACAGAGTCCTCAGTAATACTGTGGCCAGACCCCTGCTGCTTATGTTGCTCATGGGACAACACAATATCTGAAGGCTAAATAAAGTGGTGTGGAAAGCGTGACAGCGGCTTCACAAGGACCAGGTGTGTTGTAATACTTTTGTTATCATGCCAATTTCAGACAATGACGCCTGCAAACTATAGCACTTTGAAAACAGCAATGGAAGAGAAAGTACAGTGTGAAGTTGGCTATGGTTCACCTGAAGGCAGTCACTTTTCAGAAACAGTGTGTGTCCTCCCCACTTGCTCTAAGAGGTCATCGAGGTGGACCATTCTGCTGAGACTGGAGAGTGGGGTCCGAGGTTATCTCAGTCCTCTTCTGATGTTCCTCTAACCCAGTCCACAGTCACCCTACAGCTCCTTATTGCCTTAATTAAGTATTTTTAATTAATCTAACCGCCTTAACTCACTGATGAGACCTCTTTAAGAACTTAAGTCCTTATAGTGTGCATGGCTTCGATAGCATTCCTCTCGCCATCCCACCTGTACTGAAAAACTATACCCTTAACTTTCAAGTTTTGACTTGAATTCCATATTAAAATTATGCTTTTTAATAACAAGTGAACAAGAAGCTCCCATTGGGTGCAATAAAAGCCACACTGCCTCAAGATACAATTCTGAAGAGCAGCATCTCAACACAAGTAAGCTGGTCTCCCTTAGAGTAAATTCTTCTTCTGTAAATCAGATTGTGTCAGGTTTTGAAGTCTAAGCCCAAAGTAATTTGCCAAATAGCTGTTGTAATCCCTCTTGCTCACGTTGTGGCCAACAACAAATAAGTTGATACTTCTGTTCTCTCCAATAAAATTAGTTGTGAATGGGAATGTAAAATAAAATAGCAAGAAGTCCTTTGAAATACATCTTCAATGTCATGTCATGGATTAATCTACAATAAAACTCAACATATGAAATATGTTTGACTAATAGACAATAGGCAGCAGAAGTTTCAGGGTAGAAAATAGAAATATGCAATGTTTGGTCTTTAGTGGTTTCCAAATGTCCAGTTTGTGCCGTACTTTTAAGGCCATATTGGATGTAACAATCCTCATGTGGTTGTCTTAACAATATTCTGCTGACAGCGTGACTGACAGCTATTCATTACATTACATAACAAAACATTACACCTGCCAGCCAACTGGAAAATAAAACTTCCCACCTTTATGTGGACCGATCCAGATTAAGGAACGATAGAAAAATAAATAGATTAAAGCTATAGCACAAGTTAAACCTCAAACAGTGTGCTGGGTAGTACAATAGTGTAAATCGCAATCCCTTTCTACCAATCAATTGCCCATCATGCAGCACTAAAGAAGCATGACACACATAATTCCAGGGTGATGGTTTTTGGCAGTTGTGGACTTTGGTACCATTTTGCAACTTTGTATGGGTTCTTCTGATTTTGATTATCACTGCAACTTTGTCAGAGAAATATACGAAGTTTAGAGAGGTATGTCAGTCAGGAGTTTGTTAGTGGTCCTTTTGCTGACAATATCCCAACTTTAGGTCAACAGTTCTCCACTGATGACGGCTAACAGTTCATTCTCCAACTCTGCTGGAGTTTGGCCTTGAGAGTGAGAGTCCTGTCTTTATGCGACGACTCTGGAATTCTGGGGGGAAATTTCCCACAGGAAGTTTGGGAACATGGAATCTGAAAAGATCGTATTCAAAGCTTTCATTATTAAGAGGGCTACTCTGTGAAGTGGCTGAAGGTCTTCAGTGTCAACAACTGAAGCAAGTGAAGAACCTGCTGAGCATCAGCTGTGCATAAAGAAAATAACTTTTCAGTCTTGGATTGAGATCTCTGTGATCAGCAGAAAGGTATCAGAGGGTTACAAAAGCAAAAACTTGACTCTAGAAAATTTAAGCCACGAAAAAACTTTTTTTTTCGTAAGGCACCAACTGGTCAGAATGAGAAGATGACCTTTCTCAAGAAACATGGTAATCTGGTTCACTGCTAAATGTTTGAAGTCTAACCATATCTTTCGTTAACATGTGCCAACAATAATATTTGCCACTATCACAAAGTTCATCAAGTATAAGCTCTTTATATAAAACATGTTTATATCCTGGATTGACAATGTAACACAAATACACAAGAGGACAGCCTCTATTTCTACAATATAGTTTACATGTCTGGTACACAGACAACCTACGCAGCTCATTATTTTTAATTAGCCCCACTTATCTAGACAAAAGCACTGTGTCAAAGCCTCATCATTTACTTCACTGAGACCACTGGACTGACACAACAGATCTGCAGACACATAGAAATAAAATACTCAAGGCTATCTGGCAAAAAGCTCACCCGGTTCAATTTTTTTGCCAGAGTGCAACTGATATTTACAACATACATGCAGTACCTTTAGCCCTTATTTTATCTATGCAGTTCAAGTAGTTAGTTACATTTACAGTTACACTACCACTCTCAAAACAGAGGCCTACAACCAAACATGGCCATAAAACAGAATCACATTAGTAAGAATGTCAGGTTTCACACACACACACGCACAAACACACACACACACACACACACACATGCAAGCACACAAATACACACACATACACACATACATACACACAACTGCAGTCTTATAATGGCAAAAAGTGATATCTATAAGGTACTGACAAAGTAAATAATGCCATCATTATACCATCATTATTCATCTGTGTGTGTGTATGTGTGTGTGTGTATAGATTTGTCCATGCTCATGTGTGTGTTTGTGTGTGACCTTCTGTAGCCCTCTCTAACCATATCGCTCACAGCACAGTGTTCACCGTCTGTTCCACGCACCCCTGCTGAATACATGCACTCACAGTGCTCAGACACACAAACACATTTGCCCAAAATCAGGGACCCTGACATGGTCCCCAAGATACAGACTGATCACCAGCAAAATTGCTTCTGATACACAGGAGGCAGAAAGAGAGAGAGGCAGTGTGTGCCAGGAGAGCCATCTGTTTTACCTGTAGCAGTCTTTATTAACAGCAGCACACATCCCTGTGCCTGGTGGCCTCTGTGTTTTCTTCATGTAGGTCCTGTCCTACATCCATCCCTACCATGGCCATTCTGCAGCCCCTTCCCCTATGTGCGCGCACACACACACACACACACACACAGACACTAATACACACTTAAACACACACTCATAGTGTGCGACTGGGGGCTATCGCTCTCCATTATGAAAACTAGGTCGGGGAGGCGTGGGCGAGGGGAGTGGGGCAGTAATTATTTTTATCATTATTAATTTCCACCTCAAGGTTGCGCCAGGGCTTTTTTGTCCGCTTCAATCTTCATTTCAGACCCCCTGCATCCACACACACACGCACACACATACTCCACCACCATCACTACCACTGTCTTTGAAAAGGCTTCGTGCCAAACAAGCCAGTACACAGGGTGGGGACACAAAAGAGGAAAGAGCTCAAAGGGATGGAAGGAGTGTGACGGCAAGGGAGAGAGGGGATAGCAGAAGCAGAGGAGGGGTCGCATGTGTCGCTTCATCACTCACTGGACCCTAATTTACACTAACAGGTTGTTTACTCGATATGGCAAATGAAAATAAAAGCATGGGTGTTGGAGGAGGGGAGAAGGCAAGAAAAGAGAAAAAAGAGAAAGAGAGGCCCTGCGGGAGCACTTCAGCTGTGATGGCTTGCACACTCCAATTAGTCCCATGAAAAGCTTGTCCCCCCTGAAAGGAGTAAAAGGAGGGGTGCAATGCTCAGTGTGTAAATAAAACCAGCCAGGATCACCCCAAAAACTCAATGCCCTGTCACAGAGGGAGGGCTGCAGTCACAAACACTGAGGCTCTCGCTGGGTCAGCACACAAGGACACTTGACTGTCTTCAGACCACATTTGACACAGATATTATTCCTACTGTCTGTGTTGGTTTAGTTTCTTTCTTTTCGCAATGCAAATTGTAGGGAGGGGGCATCCAGCAGACATAAAAAATCCTCTCTAAATCCTCTAGTTACAAATGGCTCATATAGTGATCATGTCAGTCTGGGTCATTGTTCACTTTACGATGATGATTATTATTATTGTAAAATATTTCTCATACACCTTACCATCCTACTGAAATCTGTACATTTATTTCACAAATATAATGTAATGAAACTGACAGCTTCACTATTTACTGGCTGTTTAAGGGAATTGATCAGGCATTGTCAGTCCACTAGACAACAATAGCTTTGACCTCTTGATTCTTTCCCTGCATTACCCCTTGAAGGAAGGTGGCCTGGTGGACATATGTATGTGTCATAATATGGCTGGTTTGTTATATAAAGTGAGTAATTCCTCTGTGTTTGTGAAAAAAGTATTATTACTGCATGTGCAATGCATGCTTCTATTGGTTGCTATTTTTTAGCAGTCACCAAAGTGTCTATGTAAGTTCAGGTTCAAGTGAAAAGGGCCATTTATTGTTTTGCTGAACCCGTTTTATGCAAAGCTACCATGAATTCAAGGCAGAGTTTGCCCTGACTACTGAAGCTTGCTACCAGATAACTGACAAGGCAGGCAAAAGCTAACTAAATTAGTTGAAAGGGACCAGAGGTTTTAGTCCTCCAAAGGAAAGGGCTGTAGCTGGATAGGTAACACCTGTGCACATTTGTTTTCCGTTTCTTGCTATTTCTAATTGTTTGAGTAGAGCACACAAGGTAACCAAAGGAATGCCTACGTTTCCCTGCTGCATCTCATTGGGTCTTTTTGGAGAGTTTGTCATAAGCTACCTTTACAGTACATGAGTAACAAATAAAGTGGTGAATAAGTGTAGTTTGACTCCTGAGATAAACAAATAAAATGTTGAATGGCACCAGGTATCTGTTCGTAACCAGAAGCTGTCCCAATGATTCAAAGTCAGAAAGAGAAAAAATAAAAGCTCTACACAGTGACAGTATTAATAAAGAGTATTAATCTTCTGCTGGGCTCTTCGGGTCCATTTAAGCTCAGGTTAAGTCGCTGTTGTATCTCATTTGAGTTGGGTCATAAATTTCCTCCATTTTTGTTTTGTCAGTTGTATGGCATGTGGAATTTGAGGATATGTTATAACCTCCGCACAAACCTCCCAATGTTTTGAAAACTCCATTTTGTTTAACAAATTCAGACTTGGTGATGTGCTGAAGTAATTATACTAGTTCATGTAATCATGTAATGTATTATAATTGCCCAGGAATTGAGTGACTGATTTATGATTGCAGTTGATGAACAAGTGATCAAATTATACTTAACAATTATACTCACCAATCCCTAAAAATAGGGAAATGTAAACATGACAAAATGAGCACTGAACATTGTTGTACTGTTTGTTGTGCTCTTTCAGCAAGCAGTAGGTCGGTTTTCCCGTTCTGACTTCAAATATTTTTACGTTCACATTTTTCAACCTGTCTCATGAAATGCAGTGCTGCTAAACGTGAGCCCCCCGTGGAGACAAGAGGCCTCTGTCGTGTCTCCCATACCTCCTGGATTAGGTCGAGAGCCTCTGGAAGTGGCTCCACTGACACCTTGACAAATGAAGCTGTCCTGAAGACCAAGTGGAGTATCATCCTTTGAAAAACAGTAGGATCAACATTCCCCACATACTGCGGTCTTCCACTCTCCCATAAATGACTGACCACCAAATCTGTTGTTTGGACAGAGCAATATAAACTGTCTGAGCACTGAGCTGACGGGTAGCAACTTGTCTTAGGGAAATCGTAGCTTCTGGAAAACTTAGCAGACACAATTAGATAACGATTAAACCATAAAGTGGTTGTGACTGTGTGTCTGAGAATTTAGCAGGATAGAATTAATCTCGACAACAAAATGAGTGAGTCAGTTGTTTTTACTCTCCAGTTTTAGGCCCCATTAAACGCCAAGAAGCTGTAGACCATGTCTAAATGCTGAATAAATGAAGCCTGGTTAAAGAAAGCAGTTTTAATGTTAGACTGGGAAAATGTGTATGCTAAATTTAAACAAAATGTAGAATTTGAATTTTAAGAATTTTAATATTTAAAAATAGTATTTTTTAGCTCGCCAGAAAACTGCCTCCCAGACAACAGAGCGACAAGACCGTTTCTTACCAAGGTGAATTGCATTTTGAAGCTAGTTGCTTGGCACAGAGGATTTCCTTTTGACATGCATGAGTAGAACTATGTTGAAGAAACACACAGGCCAATGTGCTGGCTGATGATCCCTTTATTTTGAAGAAACACCTGTCATGGCCAATCAGAACACAGCACTGGCCTTCGAAATCCCTGGCGTATTTCTCGGTTTTGGCTTTTAGTTTAATTTTAAGAGGAACATAAGACCCTGTTATAATTAACCAATAACACACACACAATAACACAATAGACAGTATTCATTTTTAGAAATCAGCCCATGGTCTTGTGCTGCATATCATAACACTTTTATCTGAGTTCAAAATTGTGAGACGAGAAGAGCTATCATTTAATCTTAGCAGGAATCAGACAAAGAGATTGATATCAATTTCACCAGAGAAAACACTTGTCCACCTGATTCTAATTGTTGATTATGTTGCTGAAGTTTAAGGGCTTGATAACAAGTTACTAACTACGATCAGTTGTGTCGGAGAGCAGAGAAACCTAAAAGATGCAGAGCGAAAGAGGACGAGACTACATGACTGGCTTATATCCACTCAACCCCCAGAAGGCCAGGTACACAAAAAATCCAGTAATCTAAGTGATTTCTAAAGGCATAGTAGGAAAGAAAATCACCTAAAACATTTTTGTATTCTATGAGCACAATAACCCTAACCCAACCCCAGTTTTCAAACTTGAAATTAGCATTCAGAAGAAGAGTCTGTTTGACATCGGTAGACACACCTCTTGTAATTTTACACTTACGCTTGTTCATTTCTTATGCGTTAACTGTGTGTAGTGCCATGATTAGAGTAAGGGAAAGAATTGGGACATAACTACAGCATGTTATGTATGTACAGTGCTTTCTTGTGAATAATTCATGTACAAATATCCCTCTCCTGCTGCCTTCCTTAGCCTGACAGAAGAACAGAAGTACATTTTTCAGCACTCACAGCAGGGGAACAAATGAAATAAGGAGAGGTTAAACATGTACAGGTGCACATTGTTGCCCTGATGTACTGGTCCTAGTTCGGTCTGCCTTTTGAGAGACACTTTATTCCACAACGATGAATCCATGAGTATACTTTAAAAAATACTAAGCAGTCAAATACTGGAGTTCTTCAGACATCATTGTCTGCAGTAGCTACAGCAGATGTGTGCCTCTCTGTGTCTGGGAGTTTAAATGGTAGAGGCACATGGCCTGGCACAATTTAAGTGTGATACATTTTTCAATAGCTGTGAGTCATACTTCTTTCTGAGTTCTGAGAGTAGCAAAGTGCGTCGCTCAGGGCTGCCTGCGTCCACAGACTGCTGGCCTCGTACTTTTGCATTTGCTAGACAGAAAATCTGTTCTCCAAACTCTCCGTTTTCAGTTCAGCTCCCAGTTCACTGTCATCACAGCAAACTCCCTCCCATCCTGCAGTCATGGTAACGGAGCTGTGAAAGAACAAGCTGAGGAATATGAGACATGGGAGATGACAGACACATGGCCACATTGTGACAGAGACAGACGGAGTGAGTGCTGAGTGGTTTGACACCACAGACAGCCATTTCCCCATCCGAACATCCAGCATGCAAGCAATTAGAGAGGACAGGAGGCAGAAGTTATATGGGACACAGCAGAGTCCAGAAAAACAGGAATGCTAGTGTTTGAGTGGCATTCAAGAGCAGAGAGAGTGGAGGTAATCACTGAAAACATGTTTTTGTTGTAGAGGTCCATTGCTGTTTTGAAGTATCCTTTTCCGAGCTGACACAGGACTAGTTTCCTGTACAAATGAAATTAATGAGCTGACCTACTGACATGAACCTTTCAGCATTCTAGCTCCAAATCCTTTCTGTTAACCCTTCTGCATTAAAGAGAACATAAACTATGCGCGGGCTGAAAATCAATTAGATGCATCATAAAGAAATGTTCTAATACCAATACTACACAAAACCTCTGTGTTCATCGAAAACTCTTATATCCTAATAGATACATCATTGATTTTAGTGTGTTTGGTGCAAATGTCTGTAAACTTAAAAAAAAAAAAAGTAAGACAAAACAACTCTTGTTCTCACTCTGCTGTGCCCTGCATAATCTGAGCTGTTTTCAGGCATTGTGCTCAGGAGCAGACTGCAAGAGGTTGCTTTTCTTGTGTGTGCAATAGATGCACAGCATGTCTGGCACACACATAATAAACCAGATCCATCCCAAAAGATACCATTCATCCCTAGACACCAGTTCAGGCTCTCACTTCATACAAGATAGAGGGTGTATAAACACACGTGCAGTGACAGCGGTGAAAAAATTCTCATGCGCTCTCATAAACAGCATTAAGATACGCACAAACCCTCGTTCGCACAATGCTAACACATAGACACGCTGGGGAAAAAAACAGGCAGAAGTAGTAGAGGTGTAAATGTGCATGCACACACGCACATATTTGCACTTGCAGATACGCTCACATTAAAAACACACAAGAAGGAGGGGGAAGGGGGCAGTGAGGCCAGAGAACATACAACAAAAAGCAAGCAGACAGCCTTGAGCTATGAGCTCGGCTAAATAAATAAATAAATAAAAATCTCATTTTAAACCAGTAGCTTCACACCCCCTCTTGGAGCCCACTCCTCCTCCTTCCTCTCCTCCTCCTTCTCCTCCTCCTCCCCACATCCCTGATCAAGGTTTCATTCTGGAGAAGCACAAAGACTGGCTACCCAGCATTCATCTCTTCCAACTCATCCCACCTATCGTAGGCCTCCAGAGACATGGACGAGCAGCGCTGCATTGCACTGTGTTCTCTGCTTTCCTCGGTTCCTGTGATGAATTCTGGCTGTATTAGACCACAGCAGGATGTGGCACCTGACAATCAACCTGCAGAGGGGCCAACGTCTACATCATGTCTGTTTGTGTGAATCTTCTGTAACAAATTCAACTGGCTCCATTTCATATTCCATAGCTTATCGTGTTCAACTTTAGGGCTGGTAGAATGATGCCAATTAGAGAAAGGCACGGATGTCCTGGGAGCTTATAAATCCCAGACAACAGTCAGCACACAACCTTCTTAGTTACTATCTAGGTTTAGCCCGCTGCAGCTCCAGAGGCTACACACTGCAACCTACCACCTCATTTGGGCTGAGCTGTAGCCAAATCCATATTGTGCTGCTCTGTGTAAACAAGTAGTGGAGATAAGTAGTGGCTGTGGGCATGTGGATTCTGTGGGTGTGGATGCTGGTGAGATACAATGGATCACGGCTGTTTTGGCATGTAAACCCCGCACAGATGGATGAACATCCTGCCCTGAGATGGGTAAACCACACAGATTTGGTCATACATGACACAACAACCCTTAAACAGCGCACATACTCTAACTTTCCAAAACCACCAACAACAGAGGAAGAAGAGGCATAAACAACGAAGGAGATAGAGGAGAGGGGGTGAGAGGGGTGCATTAGGAGGACCAAGTGAGACAGATGATACAGATGATAATGTGACCTTCATCTTTTGTGGCTACGAATAGAAAGAGGGAGGCCTTTGCTCTTAATTATATGGGTCAGTGAACCAGGAGCTGGTGGTCCCACATGGAGGGGATCAACAAGTCAAACAAATGCACAGACACACACAGACAGCGAGTTGATTTAAAGGGAGTCAATCAATGATGAAGCCCTGCTCAATAAAAGTGAAATCTACCAGTATGTAAATATATTTATGAGCATTTCTTTCAGTTAAGAGAAAAGAAAAATAAATGCGAAAAAAGATATGATGATCTAGCTCAAGTCAGGAAACAGAATCTGTTACCTGACTTTATATGCAGCCACCAATAAAAAAGGACACTGTGCACTTGCTTGTTCAATCATAAAAATCAAGGACAATAACTGTTCCACTACAGTGTACCAATGACAAAGAGAACAGAGGCTCATGCACACCTGCTCTGCCATCATCGTGATGGCTAGAGGCTGTAATTAACAGTGAGGTGCAGATAGGCATTACCATCAACACAGCCACACCTTTATACAAAATAAAATGGCCCACTGAATCCTCCACTGTAGGTCCTTCAGCACAGTGCTCCACACACTCACTGATCCAATTACAGGTCAGAGGTCACAAGACAGTCCCATCCTACCACAATATACAAAAGGACCTCCCCCACTCACTTCTCCCCATCCTCCCAACATTTCCCTCATTCATTTATCCTCCTCTGTTCACACCCTTCTGCTCAGCTGTCATCTCTCACTTCGTCTCCTCTAAATGGCTATTGACTGTGCTCACAGGGCTTTCGTTCTTTGTCTGTCTCTATCACAAATGTGTCTGCCAATCACAGGCTTATGTTCTTTGTATATTCATGTCCCTGCTCTGACCGATCCTATATCTAAGAGAAAGAGCCGCGTAGTGCGCTTTCTTTCTGGAAAATCTTAAACCTTGTCCGATGAATTCGCTCTCTCCTCTTTTGGCGTTCCGCTCTGTACTGAGTGTTGTTGCTGCAGTTTCTCGACTAATCTATTTTCTCTGTGGTTGCCCTTTTCTCAATCATTGCCCTCTCTCCGAGCTTTCTCTCCTACGCTCATCCTCTGTTACTCACTCAGTCTCTCTCCTACTCTCTCCTTTATACTTTCCTCATTCCCTCTCCCCTTCACATGGTAAGTCTCCAGCTCCTGCCCTGAGGGAAGCTCTCCCTTTCAACAGGCTGGACCCACAGAGAAGAAAAAAATCTATTTCTCTCCCTCTGTGTCACTGCACTGTGGTTTGTTTCTGGTAACTAGCCGGAGAAGTCAATCCCATGCGTGGCAGTCACTGTGTTACTGTGTCACTGTGTCAAACATATGGCTGCATCATAATGCAGGGTATTATTGCTCATCTTCACTCAAGTACTTGTCAGTTGTTTATAATCATATTTAGTGTTTGAACTCAAACAAATATTTCCTGTGGTGAGTCTAAACACTCAACAGGAAACCACATAACTGGGAGAGAGACTAGAGAAACAAGGAGGAAGATGGTCACTGGTGCCAAAGAAAGGACAGACAGAAACACATATATATACACCCATACAGACGACCACACACCCCACACAGACAAGGCCATGCCTCATTAATCTATCACTCCAACAAGCCACCCCCTCACACCCTCCCTCCTCTCCTCCACTATGCATTTGCTACTTGTCCCACAACAGATTTACAACCTCTTTGCTCACTGGCCGAGGTTAGGTTGATATACAGTGAGCGCTGAACAAGAAAAAAAGGAGGAGGAAAAAAGAGGAAGAGACAAGAAGTGAGATTTTAGCACTCCATGCCCTAAGCACCTCTGCTGATGAGTTTTGCTCTCCTGGCATCAGTCTGGCATCTACTCTAAGAGCATGGAAACTCATCACCTCTCTGGGCAACAGCAAAGGTAATTATGACTAATGAAGTGCAGACTTTTATGGCCAAACATGGGCCTAACTACATTTTGTGCTCATAATGGCATACAGAGAGACACACTCTGCTGCACTGCATAAACATTACCCAGACGCAGAATCAAGGTCACCTCAGCAGATTAGCACAGTCTGTAAATGAGTTCAATTAAACAAGTTGCTAATGACTGCCAGCTAATGACCAAGTCATACACTGGCAGATCAGTGACAGCTTATACAGAACACAGCCTTTATATACCCTACGCTGTGTGGCAATTTGTCCATCTACAGGTACAGGTTAGTGTTACTAAAACATATTTCAAATGTCTGTCTCAGAGATTTTATCTGTTAAAGGAATTCAAACAAATCATTTTCCTGAAATGCATTCCAGTGCTCAGCTAGTCAATGGGGGAAAATGAGAGGACATTTTGGAAAAGAAAATAATATTCAGCTGAAGTGAAATCAATCATTGAAGTGGTAAAACACACAATGTAATTCCACTACACAATGAAAAGAAGAATATGCATTTTGATCAGTTAAAAATCTAGTTGCAATAATTAAACATGAGTAATGAGCTTCTCCATAATTAACCTGCTCCCCAAGCTACGCTCTTCTCTATTAGAGAAAAGATCAAGAGAACACCAGAGACAGAGAGATAAGGGTTGGATATAAAGTGTTCACACAACAGTGAGTGAGACCAAACTCATTTGCTTGGACTGGGGTGGAAACTTTCCATGCAATTAAATGGCAATTCCAATCATGAATTGGGAGAGGGGGCCATCAGCAGAAGCTGATGGATTATGGTCATGAGGCTGAGCAATGCTGTCACAGGGCCAGGGCAGGCTCATTCACCCCAACCACCCCTCTGCTCACCATCATTTACGCCAAGCTATTTAACAAGCCATTATGCCATCTCATTACATTTGACGTCACACTAGGATGTTTGACCTGGAGCAGCACATGGGCAGTGAGGTCAGTCAGACCCAGCGGCAATTAAAGAACTGCCATCATCTTCTGCCTCTGAAGCAAAACATAAACAGATTATAGAAGCACTGAGGTGGAGAGAGTATTTTGTTTTAGGAAAGATAAGAAAGTGAATATAATATATTCACATGTTAATCACTGATGCCCTTCACAAGCAGGAATAAAACCTCATAAACACAAGGGAAACAACCACATAATGAGAAGCTAAAGTTCAGTGCAAACCCTTGAACAAAGAAGCTCCAACTGGGGGTCACAGGCCAAATGTGGTCGTATTTGGGATGCTGTGAAGTTGCTAAAGCACGTACAAGAGAAGCCTGCACACTGGACAAGGTAGAAGTTATGAAGTTATGTGGCTATACCATTCATGCTGTTAATTAAACAATTCACTCATTAGCACATTTAACTGAAATACATTCATTGACTTTATTTAACTTAGACCAACAAAATGTTTGTTGATGATATTCCCATATTACTTGCTGGTCATGGGTCCAGACTTCCAAACAGGAAGTGCACCCAAGAGCATCAAATGGGCAAAATAAAAGAGGTAAGCAGAGGGAGCTTTTCACTGTTTCAGGTAATGGTCCTTATAAGTGCAGTAAACAGCATACATTGTTAATATTTCCAGGTTATATTTTGTATATATTTATTTTTTTATTAACTCACCAAAAATAGAACTGAACAGTTTGTTTGTGTGATATAACTCACAAGTCAAGTCAAAACAGGGAAACCCGTTTACTTAAATAGAAATGGTGGAAAAGGTACCTCAACTGTTTCACACGTTCACACAATTTCAATGAAACATGCATTCAATCTGGAAACCACAATAAAACTGGGAATACTGTTTTCAGTTTGAGTGTGTCCCAGGTTTTATTACCGCTGCCTCCACCATTCAGCCAAGTCTGCCACTGTAAAACTTTAAGATATGTTTCAAAAGTTATATTACAATTTTTTTTAAATAAATTGAAGAAGCTTTACGTCTAAGCAAGGTAGTGAACAGCACAAAAAGAACACATCACTACCCAACAACCCTTGTAGCAAATTATGGCTGTGTTTGGCAATTTTTCCTTCTAGCAGATACATTATGGTATCAGACAAACTTAACCCCACAGTTTCATGGCTGCAGTGGTGCCAGGTTTCAATAATATACCCCTTCAGTGGCTATACAAAAATAGTATAAAAAATAGTTCAGTGGCTCTGTGAGGAGGCTCTCTAGGTGATGTTTTGGGTCTCAGCCAATGCTACCCCTACCAGAGGTATAACTCTATAAACAGCTATCCTCCTTCCCTCATCAGACAAAACCACCATGGTCTCAAAGGCCCTCATATCTGGGAAAATGTGATTGAGGACCATAATCCCAACTTATTGGATCTCTACAACACAAATAAACACTGTTTTAGATAACACAGAAAAAAACATAGGTACATTTTTTTCAGTGAACTTTTAATGACTGAAGCAAAAATTGACTGTATTTGGAGGAACAGGAAGAGTCACCCTGTGCTCTTGTCCTCTATGCTTCCTTCCTCAGTTGCTTATTGAGGCCAAGGCAGGGTTGCTGTGCACTGGCTCAGCGGCGAGCCTCTCCGAAGGAGCAGTAAAACTAACCACCAGCGGGAGGTTAAGCTACTCCAGTGTCACTCTGACAACCCACAGTGATGCCGACACACTTCCTCTGCCAAGTTCTGCGGCTGGATCCTGACAAGGACAAAAATGTTTCCCAACTCGTCCACTGGGGTCCGAGTCTCACGCCATGGATGAACAAGCTGAATAAATCATACAAGTACGACTGTGAGTGTAGAGCCAGAAAGCCTGAAGGAACAACAGAGTGGATTCTGAGCTTCTTTCATATTAGCAGACTGCCGGCCGCATGGCTGGGGGAAGCTGAGCCCTTCGAAGCGCAGGCTGTTGTGAGAGAAACACTGAATTATGCATCTGAGAAGGGAGGGGAGATTGGCTGCTGGCTCCAATACCACCCCCTCCTCCTTTACCTCCTTCGCCATTCACTGACAGATAGATGAGGGCATCTAGATGAAGTTTCACAGGAGGTCAGTGCTGCAGACTCAGGATTGATAGACACTGTGGGGCGTGTCCTCCTTTTGCCTGTTTTCTGCACCATTTCACAGAATTGGGGGAAATGACACTCTCCACCCTCGCATCCGACAGGGGGGGCAGGTGGGGAAGGTCCTGTCGCCTCTGGCGAAGACGTATGCTCAGTGACACATTGATGACACATTTGGGCCTCTGAAATCGGCCGAGGGCGGTTATGAAGCCTGCTGCATCGATTCTTAGGGATGAGGACCATCTCCTGCCGCACCTACAATGAGCAATGGGGTCAAAAGGTCACCCTTCCCTCTCCCTAAAAAAATCAATTCCTTATTAGAACTTCATTGCTATCAGAGGAGAAATGAAATGGCGTTAAAATGAAGACAGAAGACATTCACCTTTGTCAGATATGATTATAGATGTTCTCTGGTTTGCCTCCTGTTGTTATAGAGGAATTTCAGTGGTATAGTCCCTCTTTCATTAGCTGGACCAGTACTGTACCTCCTCCTCATTTGAACCTCTTGCTCCTTGTCTCTTGACAGTTCATTGCCAGGCTGTTAGTTCTATTTCTGTCTATTGCTGCAGGCTATACATTCTGCATACTGTGCATGTACAGATGAAACCCACATATGAAACACCTGCTTTTAACATGCACTGTAAAATATTACATTCATCATTATTTTTTGTTTTTTTTCTGCAGTAATTTACTACATGGTTATTGGCAATGGAGAGAAGAAATCATTGGCAAAGACAGGTGAATTATTGAGAGAGTAAGATAACCTGCTGGTATAGCTCAAAGAAATCAACGCTTCTTCTCCCGTCTTAACTGATCATCGTTTGTCCACTTAGATGCCTTGTAAGCCTCAGTGTAAACTGCACTCCTTATGTCCTTCAGTGCTGCTGCTATCTGTGAGAACAGTACCTCTGGCTAAATGGGGTTCACAGAGAAACGCTGTTATAGATGAGAGCAGGTCCCTTAATGGATCCCCCTGACTGTCATAACCAGCCAAGGCCTGTGGCAGAAACATCCTCCTGCTGTCAATTTGAAACTAGAGCAGCGGGCCCCTCCCTGTCCCTGTCCTCTAGACTACCTCACTCCCCCTGACAGATGACTGGCAGTCAGTGATAAGATGGCCAAGGCTACTAGGGACCGTAAACACACAATAAAAGCAACCAACATTACAGAACCAGATAACAAAAGGATAATACCACCAACACACAGCTTAATATATTTGATCAAATTTTGAACACTTTTTGATCTAGAAGATCTTACATAATTATTGAGACAATTTTGCTAAATACTGACAGCTGCACTGATGTGCAACAGATTACTACGGAAATTGATCATCCATTAATTAATTCCTACATTGATTCATCTATTTATTCATTTCAAGATGTACATGTAGACATTAACCTCCCATTTGAGATTATGCAAGGTCATAAAGGAGGGACATTGGGGTACTATACATTACATCAATTTGCGAAAGAAGTATTTATGAGCTACTACAAGCTGTGGCCAATCTGCAGACACAAACAACTAAATGAGTGCATAAATATAGATGACATGCTCCAGGCTCATGGCAGGAATATACGACCCCCTCAGGCTATAGGTCCATTTCTGCCTCTTCCCCCACCTTGAGCTCCGAGATGTGCGTATGTATAAAGCAGAGATGGGGGGGGGCTTTTTTTTCTGGCAACCAGATTTATGATCTGAATAACTAGATGAGGGCAGATCGGCCTGTCGCATCCACCCTGGTACGGTATATCTTTCAGAGAGCTTACTGCACTATAGGCGCAGAATGCATTACCTGAATTCTTCTTTCCCTGCCTCGTATAGTTTGACTCTTGTCTGACATACAATAGTGTCAGCTGATGCATGGCATGTAGTCAACATTAAAATACACTCCATAATTTTCAGCATCTTGTTATGACATAAATCACCTTCTATAGCTGACGGTACTAAACATTATAGAAAGAGTGCAAAAAGACAGAGTGAAAGATACTGTCTATAATCATTTAACAACCATACAACCTGCTATTTTTCCCATACATACTCACTGACACTCTCCACCTGCTTATGCCTGTCTACTGTCACAGTACACAGTCTTGCTGGTTGCTGGAGCCCTGATATATCTCATCAAATGCAAGAATATGTGGTCCAAACCTGATGTCTGGCAGTGGTCTTTACCATTTCACAACACTGACCTTGACCTGGCTACTGTTTGAAGAGCTGTGGAGCACGCTCGGTAGCTCAGGTGAGAGGGTTAGATGACTTGAGGTTCTAGGTTTTCCTGATGCATAACAAATTCCCAGAGGGCTAGATACTATAAAGTACCATCCGTGAAAACCTTAGGGACTCACACCATTCCAGGTATTCCCTGAATATGATTACCTCCTCATGCTTGAGATGAAACCTTTTCCTCTTAGGTAAACATCTGTATCAACATGCGTCGCACCGTCTTTGTGCTCCTTGTGGTTTTTAATTCTAGTTTTTTCTAAGGTATGGTGCATGCATTTTTAAGATGGTGGTGGTCAATGATGCATTCAGAGAGCACTCACTGCCCTGTCACATGTCACTCCATATTTCTACACCTTCTGTCCACACCCATGCACTTCTCCACCTCTCTACTACAAAGGCTACAGGGCTTTCCTCCCCTTTTTTCTCCTTGTCTTGCGTCATCTCGTGACTTGGAGTGTTGTGTCCTGCTAAAAGTTTACCAGTTCGTATTGTTGAGAAATGACTGATGCTACATTTTTCATGTGGGGCATTAAAAATTCAAAAGATCCGTTCCCCTTCTTCATTCTGAGACTCAAGGAAAAAAAACAAGTCTCAATAATGGATGAGAGAAAGGTTTGCTAAGAAAAGAGAGACGGTGTGGAGAGATTGAGCTGAGGGGAGAGAAAGAGAGAGTAAGAAGGGGATGTAGGGGATTATGCATGGATGGACAAAACCAGAAAAGATGGAGAAAGACTGAAGTTACTGGCCAGTACTTCCGATAGACAGGGAGAGAAAGAAAGAGTGTCTACATATGTTGAAGGTGATCTGACCTGGTGTGGTGAAACATTTCTCTTCCACATGCAGTCTTTGTCCATGCGTATACACAGCTGGCTGCTCCTGGTGCTCTGCATTTAGTTGGTCACGCACAGCAAACACAGCTCAAGAGTCTGTTTGTCACAGAAAAATGTTAAATTAGTTTAAATTCCCCATTTTTAACATTCCTGAAAGCTGAACGCAGCTATTGTCAGAGGCTTGTTGAACAGCAGTAACAAATAGAGGATGAAGACAACTGCACACCATGTGGAGAACAGGCCAACCATAAAAGTTGTTGTCAGGATTTCATGCTATGTGGAAGCACAGATTATCACAGGGAATGGCATTTCACATTAATAAAGTGTGATTAATCTAAGAACAATGACAAAAAATACCTGCTGTGCATATTTAAAGTGTAACTTCTAATTATTTTAACAAAACAGAAATGCAAATGTCTTCTTCATGGGCATGCATTTGAACTGCTAAAGTCTCTGCAAAAGACATCTAGACTGCACTTCCCAATTGTTTTGTGCATTAAAAGACTAAATAAAAAAGATGCACAAGAGGCAAAGGAATAGAGGCAATATTAGACTCATAAATTACAGTGTCACAAAATAGGCCTAAAGAGCATCAAATATATTAGGGTAGTTTTAGGCAAATATAAAATGTATGCCAATGGAGATGAGCACACATTTTATAATGTCCCTTTTGTACTCCGCTAGAGATACAGTGCCGCCAGGGTGACACGGCCTCTCTCAGGATGCCATCTAGTGGTACGTCACAATATATACGCAGGGAAATTTACAGAACTGCACCTCCTCAGACATAAAACAAGAAATTTGCTGAATCTAGATAAAACCTGCAGAAAATTTAAATTCTGGCAACAATATACACTACAGAGAATAAAAACTGTCACATTCAATTCATGGTGGTGGTTTTCTGTGCCACTTAAAGGCTCTGTCCCTGTAATAAATGGCAAACTCCTGAGGGTAGAGCAATAAAAACCAGGTCAGTTTGTACGTATGTCCTTTTCAAAGGCATGTCCTTGTATTAGAGTGGATTAGTCATGATCAGCCATGACCAGTAAAGAATCACTGACTTCATCTCAATACCATTGTGCTCTTATTCTTTTTTGAGATAAATAAAACAAATGAAATGCTAAATGCTAAAATTTAAATCAGAAAAAAATAACCCTGCACTCTCTCACACTTGCATGCACACACATATGCAGATGTTTCAAAGCTCATTAGCCTGGTGCAGAGTGTTATCAGTCAAAAGAGAGCAGTATAAACATGTTGATCAGAGGCAGACAGTAGAGCGTCAGAACCGGGAAGGCAGAGACAGAGCAGACCTTTCCTTCCTGCCAAAAAAATCCCAGAGGACAGTGTAGTAAATTGCAGACCCATCAACACATTGTACACTGGTGCATGTCAGGATATAAACATATCTACAAATTCTACGTAAATACCAAAACCTACAATGCATTAGTCTTCCCTACCTTGTATGTGTCACTGAACCCAAAGCCCATTTGTTCTGAAAAAAGAATAAAATGGCTAAATAGATACCTAAAACGGCTGGGCACTATAATTGGCTCATATAGCAGTAAGTTGTGTATTGATTGGGGATGGATTTCGGTGGCAAATTTGAGGCTACAATGACTAATTAGAACTGCAGCATGGTGTATGTGGGAATGATTCAAAATAAGCTACAGTGTTAATATTCATCCTTTATTAGAGCCATGTGACCCACAAACGATGAGATGATGTGTTTGTGGACAATACTGAAGGTCTTTGGCAAAGAAGAATAAGCCATTTCTATTAATACGAGGATTAATTCATTGTAGCTTTTGGTCTTCTCGTGGGATTTCTTGGCAAAAATATAGAACATCACTAGACTAAGCCTGTAATATCTCTTGTTCTAAAAGTTTCTTCAGTCAACTTGACTTGATTTCTCACTTTACAAAAAAATCCCAAAACTTTGCCAGGAACCATTTTCCTAAAAGTAATGTCAACTAGATTTGTTGGTTCAGGCTTTGAAAACATTGCAGATCATTCTACTAAACTGTAGATGGTCTAAGCACACAGACATTGAGAAACACTCGCACACACACCAACGGCAACAATCAACAAATTCCGACACCAGGCAGCATCAGACAACACACACACACTATTCAACAGCCCCTCTCATTGTGTTGATTTTGCTCCCTTTCCAGCTTTCATTTGGGTGTTTTATCTTTTGTTTACTGCTGGGTTTTATTCTCAGTGGCTTGGGGAAGCAAACTGTTGGCAGTTGCTTGGTTTGATCTGTGGTCGTGGATGAAAAGCGCTAGTGGGGGAAAACAAGGGCATTTTGGAAATATAAAAACACTGCCATGTAATTACAATGAAAATACATAAATATGAGTCCTCCTGACAGCGAGGGAAAGTGCCAGTGTCAGCATTGTGATGGTAAACAGTCTGCGAGGGAGTGTTTGTGTGACTCGGTGGGGGTCACCTCTACAATAGACGAGCCCGAGTTTCGACTGGGAAATAAAAAGTCCGGAAACTTCCTGACAGTCCAGCAAGCCTTTCAGGCGTCGTGGCCGTGAGTCTGCACGCAGCGGGCTGGTGGTGATTTAGCATCAACAGCGCCACAAGACAATTTCCATGTTGAAGGGAAAAAAGAAAACAAAGCACAGACAAAAAGGATTTGCCAAAGTATATGAATGAATAGTTTTAGTCATAGAGCAGATAAAAGCAAGGCTGATCTGATTTATTATAAGATAAAATAACAGAGACCAAGGCCGTCAACAATAATACAATAATTCTACATGATAAATATGAACATTTATCTCAGTAGTGATGTATGATAACCTCTTTATGTTAGTTTCTCTTTAATCAAGAGAAATGCAACAGTTAAGTACTCTGTACTCTTTCAAGTAAAGATGTCATATATCTGCAGCATTTCTTAATTTAATGTCATTTTAATTGTAAATCTTTACATTTTGATGTCACTCTGGGCTCCCAGAACCTTACACTGACATTTTTAACCATTTCTTGGAAACTGAATAATGAATCAATTAACCAGGAAAACAAACAAAAAATGAAGTGTTACTGAAAATAATGATAACTTGAGCCCTAACTAGATTAATGTCTGGCTGAAGGTCAGCGGTTGTTTTAACTATTCTGTGTAATTAGTGTATAATTAGGGTGCATAATTAGTGAGTGTAATTATATGAGATTCCAACAATTTAGTGAACACTGTGGTAGGGATAAATTTAGTTCCAATTTAGAAGATTTCATTTACTGTTCTGGTTATAAATTCTTACCTCACACAGTATAGTAGATTTGATATCCTCCTGGTGAATTAAACACAAATTCTCAGATGGTCAAGC
>JAOXYL010000090.1:9521226-9540954 GCA_028564955.1 Terapon puta
ACATCAACACTTTACGGAGAGGAGAAAAAACAGTAGCAAGAGGAAACGGAGCTGACAAGACAGGGAGAAAAGAACTGGGTAATAACATACGAGGTAGTAGTGTGATCATTGAAAGCGGATGGAGAGAAGAGACAAAAGGCAGAGAGAAAACAAATAAGATGACAGAGCTCAGAGAGGACCGTCCTTTGGGTCACCACTTTCCCTCTCTGTATGTATCATTATCTGTGTGTCTCTGGCTGGCTTTCTCTCCCATGGTCCATTAGCTCTATTGAGAGGCTCGCACTGAAAAGAGCTTTAAAGCCTCGTCAAATGCAGAGGTGGGAAATGGTGGAGCTCGGCGTGAGAGCATCCGTCACAGAGCTGCACTTTTCACTGCAGCAGCACCAGACACGTGCGCTCCAGCCCTCCACAGTTAATGCTGCAAATAGGCACTTTTGTCTGGATACCTATCAGGCCTTTAAAAGCAGATTAGTGCTTGATGGAGGAAAAGGCAGATTATGTTACTTCTGCCTGTTGCTTTGCTTCCTGTGGTTGTGCGTGTGTGTGTGTGCGTGCTGCACCAGCAACATTCATTTTAGTCCATAGACATAATAGAGACACATCCTTTGTCTGCATGCTGATACATGACCATCCTACCCAAAACTTGATTAGCTTTCTTTTGGCAACATGCATCTTTGCTGAAACAAACAACCTCCTCAAGCTGCCAATTCAAGTCAACATTATGCTATCGCAAAGAATTAGCATATAAATTAACAACATTTCTATTAAAATGCACATAATAGTAGACTTTAATTTTGATGAAGTGGTGTTAAACTTTGTCCCTAATTGCCTTGATCCCAAAGTAGTAAACAAAGAAAATGCACAAGCAAGTTAACTTTCAGCTCATCAGATGTTTTTCATCTTTGACTGACTTTTTTTTAGCTTTTTACTCTTGAATAACCTTCTGAATCGTAACTGTGCGGTGCACTGCGTGTTTACCCTAAAGATTTAACATAACATTGCACTGCTCCATCAATGCCAGCAAATTAATATTTAACCATAGTTCAGTTCACTTCAATTTGGTTTGACTTTGTGAGCTACTTTGAAAGACAAAGCCAGTGCAGCGAATGAAAGGTCTTGCATTTCGAGTGATGGAGCAACACTGTCAACTAGCACTCTAGTTATTATTATCCCTTAATAAATGGAATGATTAAGGGATTTTACTCATTGAGGTTTCAACTTTCTCTATTCTCAAATGTGAACACCTCCTCTCTCCTCAGTCTGTGCTGTCTGAATTGTATGAATGTGCAGTAGACTAACCTGAAACCTTCATAAATGCCACACTAGAACAACTGCAGTCTGTGACAGGAGGTTAATCTGACCTCGAACCTTTTTGTTATTTTACAGCAGTCTGTGACAGTTTGGGAGCCGCCGGTTAGCATCATCATGTTGGAAACAGCCTGATGTATCCAGTCACTCGTGCTGCTGCAGCTACGTACAGAGCAAGGAATAATGTCTCTCTGCGGCACATCAAGTCAGATACCCAGTGGGGCAGATTTGTGTTACGCAGATAACGAAACAACATGTGAGAGGACTGTCCGCTGTCGTTACAGTAAGGTGCATCAACGCTTTCAGCTGTGAAAGAAAATCAGTTTCCGCGCCCCTGTGTGTCTATGAGAGAATGGACTCCTATTGATATAAGTGACATAACAAACAAGACAGGACCTGAGAGATTTTGAAGCCAAAGAAATTTTAATCCTCTGCAGAGTTGTTCTCAAATCCTAAATAGGCTGCAGAAATCTTTGGCTGAAATCCACACCGGTCGTCTGGGGACACGCGACAGTGGCAGTCAGGTGGTAAAGAGAAGCGACGACAACTGGTTCGGGATAATTGCAGAGCCGATCTGTATTCTCACCGGGTTTTTCGGAGCAGTGCTGAAACTCAGCATGCCGACCCACAACCTTATTTCAATCAAATCAACCGGACCCACAGCACTGCCTTGTCCTCTAATGCACACGTGCCACCTTTCGCAGAGGCCGGCTCAACATTTGCAGTTGAGACAGGAATTTTTCTCTACCTGTCTCCCCCATTCACCCTCTTATTATATACAATCCTGTGATGAGGGACAATCAGTCTAGCTTTCTTACCCATTTTGCTCACGTCCACACAGGTAATCTGTTTTCAAATCAACACCCTACACTCCTGCGTCTTTGCAATTAAGAAACACAAACAACTAGTTGAACCACCTAATTACAGCCAGCGGGAGTCACTGGGGAACTATCATCCATGCAGCTCACAGGCCTGCTGATGGTGGACAGCAGGAAGGTGGATATCCACACACACACACACACACACACACACACACACACAAACACACATACATCATCGCACATGCTGCACACACACATGATTTACATCCATGTTCATGTGTATTTTTTAAATACCACAGTGATGCACAAGATATTCACAAGGACGACCATGTGCTGCTGTTTTTGTAATGCCTATTTATTGAATTAATTCTTAATTCAGAACAGTTGGTTTAATTCAACTCTGAGATCATGTTCTTGGACGTCTAATCAATGCTGATTAATTGGCCCACACCTTGTGAGTATGGGCGTAGTGCTATGGAATTCCAAACTCAAAATGCCAGCCAAGTCACCACCATGACTGTGTTCTGTGTCCCTGCAGCCCTGTAGGGTGTGGACTATAGATTTGCGGGAGTTAATCCCTGTGATCTCAGAAGTGTCCTGGCTCAGGCCAGAGCTCAGGCTGGGCAGGCAGCTGATTTATTCCACAGGGGGAAGGATGAGGTGGGACAGCAAGGACACTGTGACCCACGAAAAAAAAAATCCATGCTATAAGTGACTGTAGCGGTAGGAGTGCACACATTTGTGTATGATGTGTGTATAAACCAAGTAACTGAAATACTTTAACAGGGTGGTCCCATTTCATGCCATTTTGACTTTTACCTGACTACATTTCAGACAGTCATTTTAAGTCCATTGTATGTCAAAGCTGTAGTTAAACTAAACTATAAACCACAGCATGAAATTACTGTTTAAACATCAACACACATGATAATGATAACTGATAGAGATCCACTATTATGATAATGTTATATAAATAGGGGCCATTATGCACAATCAGTACTACTACTAATACTAATACCAACCTCTCTGACTACTTCTTCTGTCACTGCATGTCAAAGTACATTGCATCCATTTCTGTTAGATACAGTAGTTTGCACTCAATTTTGTCCTTAAGCATTATTATATTAGAAAGCAGTGGCTGGCACTCACATTTATGAAATCTTATATTTTTAATTTTAATACATTTTTTATTTACATATTTTCACAGACAGTTGTGCTGTAACTATACACTCATTAGTGGTGCTCGGCCACAGTCCACAGTCCACAGTCCAGAGCGAAACCTCCAAACAAACAGTGCTGTCTAAGCTGTGGCCGTTCGCCTCCATCGTCCCTGAACTGGCGGTCCAGTCAGTTATTTTCACAGATAATTCAAAGGTCTCTTTTGATCCCCGTTGCCCTTGCCAATCTTTATCCTCTGTGGAGGTACAGGCTGCATCTGAACCTGTTACATAAGCCCTCCACCCCAGCCTGACTCCCTCCTGCTCTGCTCACTGCAGTTGACGCCGCAAAAAGCTTTTGAAGATAGCAAGTCGCTGATCACTAACTCCAAGGAGACAATGAGATAGAGTTTCTAGATACTCTTTGTTCTCTTAAAGTAATGCTCTTTTGGTTGATTATATTACTCATCCTGATCCAAATGTATCCTAGCATAACTTTAATGGTTGCTGTGAAATGAACGGTGAACTTTACATGGAAACTTTGCTGGTTTGTTGTTGTAGTTGTTTTTTAAGTGACTGACCGAGCAGTTTTTTGGTGTAGTGTCTGGGTGGCGATGGAGATATTTCATCCTTTTTATCCTCTGTTGTTTACATTCAAACACCAGGCTTGTCCTGAAGCTGTAGCTCAAATGATTTTACATAAGATCTCCTTTTAGTTGAGTTTTATTCCCTGTTGTAAAAGCCAGAGCGCTTCCTGCAGCCTACAGGTAGACTATGATATGCACAATTTTCACACAGGGTGATTATATGGAGCATTATAAGGCGGTTAAAAAGTTTTTCCTGAGACTTGTCCTGGCACAGAAGAGAAATGATTTGATGAAATAAGCCATTCCCTGTTCCTTCTAATCCTTTTGAATTGAATTTGTAGGTAAGCTGTGGGCATTATATGCTCATTGTGCAGAAAAATTGCTGAAGATGTTGACAGAGCAGGATACAGAGGATGGCCAGAAGCTCCTCGCTCCCCTCTAGCAACCACAGAGTTTTGCCAGCAAGTGAGGCAGAAATAGATTTGGACTCTAGACAGCTCATCTCGAGAAGCATGTTCCTCATCTTCCTTAAAGTTTTCTCTTGCTCCACTTTCCACTGTATCCTTGACATTTGGAAATATTTTTTTTTGAGAACTGTCTTAAATTTGTGTCCAGCCAGCTGTCTAAACGAATGTTCATCTTCTGTGTCTGCCAGGTGAAACTATGAAACTCTAACTCCAATATATTTCTCATTATTTTTTCTACTGTAGTGACATAAACTGACACTGACAGCGGCACAATAAGCTGTTTCTATAATAGCCCTATCCCCAAATTTATAACTCTCTTCCTTTGTTCTCCTTGGGCCCCATAAACATGGAACACGATGCCGACTTAAATGGTGACACATTTTCACACTCCATTTAGTCTCACTATATAGATCATACTCTGTTAATTTATCATCATCATCATTTATCTCGGGGCAATTATGGCATATCATTGTCATAGTCTTATGTTATCTTTCTTTGGTTCTCAACTGTGGAGGGTGAGAGAAATCTTAATTGTGTGGCTTGAAGAGGGGTTTGACACTGCCCACACTTCATTAGAGTCTGGACTGGCCCTGGGAAAGATTAGATTAATCAGAATCATTCCACCTAATCATTTGACTACAGTCAGCTCACAGAAGTAGCTCTGTAGGTAAAACTGGAGCCATATTTTCTCTAGTAATACGTTATAAGAATTATATAGAGGAAGCTTATCCCGAACCAGAACATGGTTGTGGTGGAATATGTAGATTTCGGATGACAACTTCTAGAAAGTGACAAGGACAAATGCAGTCTGAGGTCATCGATTCCAAAACCATAGCGATGGGCTCCCAGTGGTAGCAGAGCAGGATGAAAGATTTCAGGCCTTCTCGGACTCAAATTCTGAAATGAAATCTTTTTGGATTGTGACAGACAATCATATTCAATCCCAGAAGATACTGAACAGTCACTTTTATACTGATGGCATTGTTCGACACAGTGGCCATAAAAACAAAATTGCTTCAGAAAGCCAGGAGAGAACCTGCATGGCCGCCCTGCTGTTGATGACCCGTCAACATGTGTCTGAATGAGATGCAAATAGTAAAAATCTTGCTCCAACTAAGGTTTAGCACTACAAAGGAGCTGTGTGTTTGCCATTTAATACATTTTTTATCAATATCACTCTGACAGAATGTCTCCTCTGTTTATGGTGGACATTCATTGTGTTTTGGTGTAAACAACCAGAGACAGACAGTACCAAACTAACAGATAAAGCTAAAAGAGACTTTTCTAGATCGACTGAGAGATCATTGAATACACAGGTTATACAACAACATGCAAAAACAAAATTATCAATGCTGTTCTAGGTGTACCATTCAGCTCATACATGTTCCATAACACAGGAGTAAAACCAGTGATTTGAAAATTGACTTTTGGAAGCAGCACAGGAGGGTACAGTTACGCATATGAACACGTCTTGCAGGACGAATACTGAGTGGCTCTGCAGGAAACGAACAGCTTCTCCAAAGAAGCTGCTTACAGATGATACTGTTTTTCTCCAAATGCATCTGCCTCTTCAAGTAGTTTTGTGTGTTTCAGCTCATTTACTATAAGGGGTGTACTGGAAGTTTCCATCAACCATTTTCCGAAGCACCGTCAACATTTTTAGAGCGTGAAACCAGTGGTTTCAACTCATGCCAGTATGGCATGAAAATCAACTTGTAGGAAGATAATTGAATCTCCTATTGAGCGGTGCTATAATGCATTTGTGAGCAGGCAGTGTTTTACTTGTTGTTGCATTAGAGTGCTGGCGGGAAAGTCATCCAATGTCCAGTGTGCTTTGAAAAAAGGTCTGCTGAAATGTAAAACATACTCAGTTTGACGTCAAACTGCTAGAACATGCTGAACCAACCGTGTGGCCCTTGAAACTTTAGGCTATAGCTGCCTCTACCACTTCTCTCCCACAATGTGGTGTTTGGGCTCGGGCTGCTTGTCTCCAGTCTCAGCAACATGAGTCATCCAAGCGCCTAGCCACACTGTCACACTGTGCTTCGGCACTGGTAGGAACCTAACTCTGCCCGGAGCTTAATGCTGAGAACAGCAACGCAGACAACAAGCATGAGGGCTTAACCATGTCTTTAGGGTTAGTAGATCGCATTACTCGCCAATGAAAAACAATCACAAGAAGTTATTGTATTCCGTTTGGATGTGGGTAACAGTGTTACTGTCTTTTTGTATCTATTTTCTTGTGTTGTCTGAGTGTTCCATAATTTGCTTTCTGCAGTGTAGTGTAGCCCTTTGAAGTGAACTAGTACGATTTTTTCCCACATTGGGGTCACTATTTCACCTGTGGGAGTGTAACATTAGCTATTACATTAAAGCAAAGCTTACCAATGCATATTCATGGGTAGCCCCACTGGGATAAACACTCAAAGCTGTTCCCAGAGCGTCTGCGCCTATTTTCCTTTTTTGAGCTGACTTCTAGTTTTTACCTTAAATGCCATTTTGCCAGCCATGGGCTCATTCAAAAGAGATGCTGACAGTTCAGCAGTCACACTCCCTTATTCATCAGCACCAAGATGTGTCACTATGAGAAGTGGCAAATGGTGTTCAGCACTCAGGCAAACTGTGTATACTTTCCCCAAAGAGGGGCATGTTTGCCAGTATGTATGTCTTTGCATCTGTGTGGCAGAGCTGGATGCCTATGCAGTGTGAAATAGAGTAGTTTGGGATGTGTGTATGCATAATTCAGTTTTTCACAGCTATTTAAAAGGGGAGAGGAGAAAATGGGATCCACAAAGGACTGTGGGAGTTAAGAAATGTGAATCCCTTTTCATGGCTGCTTAGATGTGCAAACGATGGGAGGAGCAGGAAATACAACTAACTGTGTTTCCATCTGCCAGCCAGTGTGATCAATACCATGCCAAAACACTAAAAACACAGCAAAACATGTGAGATGCCATCGAGCAAGGTTTATACTCAAATGCAGTATACAATACATGTGATTTGCTTTCATTTGTCTGCAAACCAGGAACACAAGCTGCTGCTTTGGAGGTCACGGTGGACCTCCGGTTACCTACCCCACATGTGAAACAGAGATTTTTAAGAGGCAATGGGATTCTTTCAGTATCAATGGGATTTAAGAGTCTCTTTGGGAAAGTGAGCCAATGTGCTTCTGACAAATCTACTGCCATCATACCGTTCTGTACCATCTGCCTGTCTGCCCTCGGACTTTCCTGTAGCGCTGTTTGCACCTCATCTGCCCTACCTACAGTCTCTTACATAAGCTGCTGTTAGCCAACAAGCATTTCTCAGTCCAGGTTTCCACTCGTATGATCCCAGTGTTCCCGGGGAGAAGAAGAGACGCTAAGGTGTGTGTGTGGACAAGACAGAAAGGAGTAAATGCTGAGAATAGCTCCGCCAAGGGGCTCCAGCATATGGTAGCCAGTGCTCATGACGTTAGTGTGGTGCTGGGTACTTGCTGGCGGCCACACACAGGGCTCGAGCATGGCACCCTACATGGGCTCCGTCTCTCACCACCCCTCCTCTCTTCTCCTCCTCTCTCTCCCCACATCTCTGCCTCACCCTGCTTCGTAATCTGTCTCTCCTGTGTCTGCCCCTGTCTGCTGCTCTCCGGAGAGAGAGCGGGAAAGAGACGGAGAGAAGGGCAAAGCTGAAAGGGCTGGATAATGCCGTCAGTTAATATCTCGTCTCGGCGCCGACTGACAGCTGGATTCTGTCAGGTGCGCTGCCATTTCTGTTGCCAGCATTTGGAGCACACCATTTATTACTGCAGCACGAAGTTCTGCTCCAATGCAGTGTGAGTGGGTGTAGCCACTAGCAGCAGATACTTACAGATAATGAGATCATGTCTTTTTTGGCAGCACTTTGCTTTAAGCCCCCCAATTTAGCATTCTCTGGCAGTATATAAACATTGAATAAGTTTTGAAAATACACATTATGAAGCTGCTTTAAAATGATTATTAATATATGGTATTGAGAAACAATTCAAATTCCCAGTGCATAATGGCATTGTTATTCCAACCCTTTTTGGTTTTTTCTACTATAGTTCAATCTACTTTCTGTTTATATACAAGCCTTCATTTATGGGTGCCCACAGGACAAGTTCTCATTGTAGGCAAATGCCTATCATCTTACAGCCACATTATAGTGATCTTTGATTAAGAAAGCATTTTTGATCAGTTGATTAATTGTTTGTGGCAAATAACTAACCAATACCAATCACATATTCCCAAAGTGGTGTCTTTAAATAGCAATCAAAAATAAAGGTTGGTCCATTTTCTATTACGGAGCTATTATAGTTAATTTAGTTTCTGATTTTTCTTTTATTGCTTTGTGTTTTTCATCTGTGTAGATTTGTCCCTAATGACATTTGTATACATGCATCATAGCATATTGCAGCCATTTCAGATACTACTGAATTATTCAGAAGTCCTATATGCAGAAAAGTATTTAAATACATTGGAATGACATGCTTGTGAACTCCCCTGACATCCTTCGCGATTATTACTATGGGTTCATCCTCATTATGTAAGCGGATGCTGTGATGGGCCTGCTGGGTCCTCTCGTGTGGTTATGGATTAGTTGACTCCAGACCTACTGTTACAGTGTATGGAAGGGACATGTGCGCCTCCTCGAACCACAAGCTGTTTCTGGAAACAGGAGCGGCATATGTGGCACCCTCTGTTGGTATAATCCTCACCAGTGCGTCCCTGGGAGATGTTCATCTGCAGAGGCAGGCTTTGGAGTACATATTTAATAGAGTGCAGTGGTGACTGTGACATATATTTTACTGCCCTTGTATCTCTTGCTCGCTTCTGGGTTACCTTTCCTGATGCTATGACTATTTGTCGGTGTACGTCACTTCGATTTGTCTTTCTCCTGCGCCACCAGCCCCTTTCTCTCCCACCTGCTCTGGGCGCCTCTTCTTTCTCCTCCCAAGCCTCGATGTAATATTCATGATAGGCATTGAATCAACTTAAAGGAGTGTGGGAGATACCCAGAAGGATGAGGAAAGCTTTTTGTTGCTGTTTTTTTAAGAAAATCATCATGAGGGGGGAGAGAATAGCAACTTGTACTGATAAAATACTATTTGGTTCTTTATGACACACCCTCTTTTAAGAAAGCTGTAACTTAAACCCTCAATATACGCGTGTGTGTGTGTGTGTGTGTGTGTGTGTGGCCTATATATAAATTTATATAATTCATCCTAGCATACAGTTGGTAGGATCTCATATTTGTTCCGAGGTAAAGCATTTATTCAGTGGACCACTGATATGATAGCCCATTTCTAAACCCACAGTGAAGGATCACCCACCGAATAAACAGACAGCAGAAGAGCAGATGTCAAAGTCTGTTCTGGTATCATGTTATATTCGTGAAAAACATTTTTATTGTTCCACCTCATTTCAAATTCATACGATGTGTCTTTTTCCAGGCAGAATCAATGAATAAAACAATAGCCCTTTTCACCCAGGAAAGTTTGAATATGCAAGGGTCCCTCACTCTTCATTTAATTTGATCTACGAAAAGACTAATCCAAGGGATGACATGTTAAAGTAAGAACATGAATTTTCAACATAGGCCCCACACAGTTAAGGTGTCCATATTCAACATTTTTTCTAGTAATGTACACTGAAAACAATGCAACAATGTTAAAAGTGTCCTACATTGTACCATAATGGACCTACAGAATAATCACCTGAATCTGCAGCTGTTTTGGCTTCATGGAGCTTCATACGGAGCTTCACCTCATCATTTAGACATCCAGGTCTCAATTTCATTGTTCTGCTTCACTCACACTGTTCTCATAATGTTGTCATTGGTCACAGTGGGCAACAGTTGTCAGCAAAATCCCATTTTATACTTAATACCTGTTCCATCTGCAGCGAGCCCGTGTACATAGCAGAGTACTTGGCAGCTGGAGAGACATATTTTTCCTTTAGGATAAGAGGAGGCTGAATATTGGAATTATATCTATCAAGTAATCAAAAACAGCCATATTTGCTGCTTGCGCTGGGAAAAAAAAAGGAACGCTGCAGTTTTGATTTAAAGACAGACATAAAATATGTATTATAAAACTGAAAAATCTTAATCTTGAATCTTAGAACTAAATCATCATCATTGAAAACTAAACAAAAATACTACTTTTTGCTTTTGCCAGCAGTTTTGGTGGATTTAAACACTGTTTGGGTTGTAAGTCACATAGAATCTGACATTCAAGATACATTTGATGTATTTCCATCTCTGCTCTGTCCTCTTTTGCACAGATTGCATCAACCTCCACTTATCTGCAGTTGTTGCAGTGTGAACTGTTTGTCGAACACCTTGTGCTGCTAAAACAAACCAGAAAGTCAAACACGGAGCCAAACATGAGGACTGTCAGTTTGTCAGGCAGACAGACAGACGGACAGATGGTGGAGGCTCAGCTTCACGTGATGCAGGCAGAAGTGGACCTTTTCAGTGTCAGTCCTCTCACCGTGGTCGCAGTGCACATCAAAGCCTCTGTGACACCCACTCAGCTGCTGAATAGTGCACCAGACTGGACAGCAATTTACAAACTATCGTGCTATACTGATCTAACACTCGGGTGAGGCACCGAGCGACATGGGCCTTAGCAGTCACCACCTGTCAAGGCCAAGTTAAATCTTTCTTGAGTGACAGGCGTCCTTTAGTGGCGCCGCCCGGGGACATGAACATTCACAAACTCTAGTCATTCATAAAACCGTGGTTAAAGTGCAACCTTAAAGTACATGACTGAGTTCTGTTAATTGCTTAATTGCATGTTGTTTGCTGACATAGCTATTAAGGAATATTTAGAAATGTCTGAAATATAATAGCTCATTGCCGCACTCCTCCTTCTGTCCATCTGAGCCTGAATAAGTACCTGAGTCCTCGCTCTCTGAACCTCTGTGCGCATATGAATTTGTTATGACAGCGCCATGGGGGAGGTAGAAGAGGAGTGTAGGGGATGCTTCGCTCTTTTAGGTGTACAGTTTATCTGCAGCATATATCGCTCGGTAATCTCTCCCTTACTTACTTTCCCTCACACGAAACGTCTCTCAACACCCTGTGATGTCTTTCAGCACTATTAAAGACTGCAGCAGTATTCTTACAAACTGCAGTGAGCGCTTTAATGCGTCTGTGTGGGCAGCGTTTGTATGCATACCAGAAGGGAGCATATTGTTCCCACTTTTGGTTGTAAGAATGTGGCGAAGCCAGTGATGAGATACAAATAAGGACAGCGGCACATAAGTTATACATTTTGGTTTAAAAGGTGCACAAATGATAGCAGCTTGCAGGTCCTTGGAAATGCTGATTCCACGGCCAGCTCACTGGAATAATGTTCAAAAGCCTAAACCGTCACACAGAAACAAACAGCATTCAGGAAGGAAGCATTTTGGGGATAAGGAAATGGGGAGTATGTTTTATTATTAATATACCATGCACTCTGGATAATTGTGCAGTCAGCTTTTTTTCCAGGTCTGCTGCTGCTCTGCTGCAGCATCACCTTGGAAGAGATCCTCATCCAAATTGAAGACAAGAGAGATTTTACCCCTCGGGCAAAACGGAGGATGAGGAGAGCTTGGTTAAATTCCGAAGGGGAGAACAGAAAAGCTGCAAGACTGTGCGCTGGCTTTTTGCTTTTCTTCTGCTGCTCTGCCGCAGCATCATCTCAGAGAAGAGGCCTCTGTTTTAACTGAAGATGAGAGAGATCCAAATAAAGATGAGAGGAATTTTACCCTTTGGGCAATGACTGAGAGTGACGAGCAGCGAGTTAAAATCCGATTTTACCACTATTTACAATTCAAGGGGAAGAGCAGTGTTGAAGTTGTGTGACAAAACAAGTAATCCATGTGAATGAGAGGAAATACCAGGCGGTTCTCGAGGGCGGGTCATACAGTCAGAGAGGTTACTGCACTCTAAATCTCGGGCTGCTATTACTGTGGTTGTTTACTGCTGTTTTTACTGCTCCTACACTGGCGCACATTGTGTCTAGACACTTATTTCCCGCCTAAGGGAGGGAATGAAAATCAATGTGATAAATGCAATAGAAGCAGAGCAAATTCTCTGGAGAGAAGAATATAAGAGTACAGATTTTTAAAGCACTTGAAACAATCATTCTTCTTCTTTATCTCTCATTTCCCCGCAAAATCTCATTATCCCTGACCTCATTTATTACACTGCGCTTCTTCCCCCCAAAACTCATTTTGGTTCCTTTCATACCTTTTGTTCCTCTGTCCTCTCCTCCTCCCTCTCTTTGATCTAATGTTGCCAACTCTCTTGTCTTTTTTTTTTCGGTCTTCCCCTCTCTAGGTGTCTGTCTGGTGCTGGGCTGTATGATTTATCCAGATGGCTGGGATAGTGACGAGGTTCGGCGGATGTGCGGAGAGCAGACGGACAAATACAGCCTGGGTGCCTGCTCGGTGCGCTGGGCCTACATCTTGGCTATTATGGGCATCCTGGACGCTCTCATCCTTTCTTTCCTGGCCTTCGTCCTGGGGAACCGGCAGGATGGACTCATGACAGAAGAGCTGCTGGCTGAGAGCAAGGGTGAGAATGTACTATCTAATCTGATAAAAATGCGATATTTTATTGATTCCCCTTTGGGAAATCCACCCTTCGCTTGTGCACCGCACTGTAAGTCATAGTCTGGTTCAGGCCAGCACTCCAGGAGCTCTTTGGGATTTAGTGTTTTACTTTAAAAAAACTTCAACAGGACTGATTTCTTTTTGGTCTAGGATTGGTTCTTTAACCTTTAAGGTGCTGTACACACAAAGTCCATAATTCTTCTCTTGAGTTGATTAAGTAAAATCATAAATGTTCCTCCACAATTATCATATGTTCAGTAAAGGCATCAAAATGGACTTTAAATTCCCCTAAATTTGTAATTATTGTAAATCTGAGCTATAAATCTGAGAGCCATTGATGTGGAATAATTTTTTTTGGCCAAGTGCACCGAGACAAATTGCTCCAAAAGTGCACTCTCAGTGCACTTTGCGCTATAGTGAGTTGGCAAAAGCATACGCTTAAAGTAAATGAGAGTAATTTAAAGCTCTCTTTAAGAATAGGCTCCTCATTTATCACAACCCATGTGACTTTCCACCGGACTGAAAATAGAAAGTGTACACTCATTAAGGTAATGATAAAACACATGCGAGTATGGCAAACAAATTATATGAGCTGAATTCATAAAAGGCTCACAAAGTAATGAGCTTTTGATGCAGCCTCTGTGAAAAACAAAACTAAATCAAGCAAGCTATAAATGACTTTGAACGTACCGAAAAGGTCTGCATGAGTTTGCTAGTGCATTGTGGGTTCAATGAGAAAACACATGAACTCATTTTGACCCCTTAACAATCACCCATTTTTCATCTACAAGCCTGAAAATGACATGAACTGAAATACTTATTCTCACATCTTATCCTTAATAACTATTTGCCATTCTACAAATGATCCATAGAGAGCACGAGTATCTGACAGATTCCCTACCACCATCGAACCTCACTTTCCCACAAAAGATCTACCATACAGCCAAGAGAGGTCATGATTTAGTCATGGAAATGGCGTAGTCTGTGCACTGGTGTCCATGCATTTGCTATTCCACATCACTATCACAAGTCTGAGGTACTGTGAAAAGGCCTTGGACCAGGTACCTCTCCCAGTGGGAAATGGGATTAGCATGTCCTTGCCCGGTAGTTTGTAATGGAACTAGACAGGCATGGACAACCACCACCCCATTAAGCAAAAGTGAGAGAAGGAATAAGAATAAACGAGGTGGGAAAGAAAAGTGAAAAAAAGCAGATATTTTAAAGGGACAGTAGGTGCTTGTATGATCTGCACAATTCCTGTTTTTTTATCTTCAACTACGCTGACCTTCAAATTACAAAGACGACATAAAGACACAGGAAGGAAGCTCTATCAGCAGTGTCATAGAGAAGAAACCTTTAATGGTATTATCAGTAGCCTTGCCAGTCAATAAACAGCCTCTCTGTGCTGCCTGATGATGTACAATTCCTTGGTTTAAGGCTCTGGAGAATCCAACATTTATGAATAATTCATTGCAGCTCAGTAGTTTTTTTTTTTTTTTTACCATTTAGTTCATCCCTGGTGCCATCTACTGGTGTTTGCTTGAAATACAACCAGTCATTGTGAAGGATGCATGTATTTGACAATGTGTGAAGATGGGGGGTCTATTTATAGCATGACCTTGAGAGCCATGTTGTTGCATATTTTTTTCATACATGTTTTTTCTCTGTCTTTCTATTTTTGCAGAGGGAGGAAATGCCTAACCAAGTCTTTAGGTGCGTAAGAACAAAACATGCATATTGAAATATAAAGTGAACATGCTGATCTGTGAATGTATGACATTGCATGCATTATGTAAGCCACATGCACCATGTGATTGTTCTTTAGTATCTAACAGCCATGAAATGTCTTTTGTATCACACAATACAGAGCAAAAATAACAAACACAGAAATCTAACTCAAATCCCTCATTTCATTACAAGCGAAGGCACACTTTAAAAATGATTAATTAAAGGGAATAACTATTATCAGCAAAATGCAATCATAGCATCAAAGTCAAATGTACTTGTTATGTGGCAGAATGGCCTCTGTGAGTGTTGTTTTTCTAATGTCTGATTATTATCACTGTGTATGAAGCATTTAACTGTTGTAAATGGTGTAGGTGGAGCTTGTTTGAACTGTTATTTTAATCTGTTTACAGGCTTATCACAGATTGTGTTGACTCTTAAACTATGAAGTAACAATAACTGTCAAGTGAAAACTGATATTTCGCTCTGAAATGTTGTGCAAATTAAATGACAATGCGCAAGAAAAGGACAAGTGGCTCAGTATCAGGGGTTATAGAAATACTCAGATCATTTCCTTAATGCCCATGAAGTCACCATCTGTCTACAAATGGAGCAGCACAGAAGTTTAAAGCAGCATGAAAGGGAGACACTAAGAGTTGCACTGGTGTATAATTATTCTCACCACTACCATCAGCACTTACAAACACACTGATTCCTTCTCTTTGTTTCTTTTAGGTTCCTGGATTCCCATGTGTCTCTTTTCATGAAGTACCAGTCCCTCAACATCAGCTTAAAGGGGGTAGGCCGTCCAGGTCTGTGAAGGAGAAGAATACTATGGAATCAGCCAGCCTGCCTTTCTCATCAACCTGCCAAAAACCCTGTGTAACCTGCCCCTGAAGTTCATCCATCTTGCTTGCAATCCCTCAATCATCATCCCCAGCACTTAGATGGAGCCCAATGCACTTTGATCCTAGTGTGTCTACCGCGCTAACCCTTGCAAAACATTACATAGACCATGATGGGGGCAGAGACTGTTATCCTATTGAGAAGTTTATGGACGACCCACTACCTACTTGAAAAGGCACAGGGTTGACAGTATACACCTGAAGTACGCACACAGCCACAAACACACACACAGGCACGCGCCACACACATACACCACAGCACCCATATGCACAAATACAACTCTGTAACACATGCACATACAGTACATTCAAACAAAACGTAGACAAACTCTGTAATTACAAGTATTAAACTATGTTAACACTTAGCCGTGTGTACCACCGTCAGAATGTGTGTCATGTTTTATTTGTGAAAAGAAGAAACGGCTCATTTTCAAATAATATTGGGTTGATGTAAATCTATTGTGTTTCATATGTAAGGTTTGACAATGATATGAAAGTCTTGGTTTCTTCTTTTGCTCATATTCCCCTTTGTTCCTCTTCATATACTAGGACATAAAAAATATATTTAAGACAATTTTATAAAAATATTACCATCTAAAAGAGAAAAAACTTGTATTACAAAGTATGTACAGTGACAATTATAAAGATGTTCTAGGAATTTTACCTAAATCCATCCGATGCCCTGCTAGCTAACTTTGCACAGCGCTTCAGTTTGAGAAGAAATCTAATATTTTATAGTCTGTGGTATCTACACTGTGATGGGGGCTATTAGGACTGTGTGCTGCAGGACTCGTAGCTGCTGTGTGGGTGTGCTTCTGTATGTGTGCGTGCAGGAAAGTTTGTGGGAATGTGTGTGTGTGTGTGTGTGTGTGTGTGAGTGTGTGAGTGCATGCATGTATGTGAGTGAGAGTTTGTTTGGCTAGTGAACCAATATGCCAGCCTCACACACAAATTGTCCTGTTCTGTAGCTAAATCTGTCTCCGTCTTTGTCTCCGGCTCTCTCTTTCCGTTTCTCCCCCTTTGACTCCCTTTCTCGCTTTGTTTCGTTGGGACATACAGGGTAACATGATGGAGTTGGAGTCTCATGTATGGTGATTGGTGTGCCAAAGGAGTGAACTCTTATGATAATGGTTCAGTAAGGCCTGTCCCAGCCTCACCTGTGGATATGTTCCTGTGTAAATAGATAGTCTATAGAAACCAAACAATTAGCAAATATGGAGAGGGTGGTTAGCTTAGAGCAATTAAATAGATTCCTTTAAGAATATATGAACACTTAATAAAGATTTTCACTGTAAAATACTGTTGTCGTGGTTTTGTTCATTACTCTGCTTCTGAAACCTTTCTATAACGTCTTCTGTAGATTAAGTCTGCAATATTATTATCTCGGGCTTATAGTCAAAAATTTATAGCAGAAAATCTGTACTGCAAACTCTGCGTATTGAGTTTGACAGACCCTAACAAGCTGCATTATGGGAATTTTTTGGAATCTAAAAGTCAGAGCATCTCAGCCTGCACTACATCAATTCAGTTCATTTGTTGCTGTTGGGCTTTTTTTGTTTGTTAGTTTTTTGTTTTAATCTGCTTCTTAGAATAGAACAGTCTTTATTGTCATTGTGCTGGGGGGTACAGCGGAATTTGAGGGTGCTCATGTGGAGCTACAGTACAACACAGTCAAGGGTCAAAGACAGAACAACACAAGGGATGAGGACAGGAACAACACAAGACATTAACCCTCTAATGCCAAACATATCGTATTTGAATTTTTCAGCCCTCCACATGAGCAGTGTGATTTTTTTTTTCTGAAAGACCTGATGCATACAATCAAAAATGCTGGAAAATCCAAATTAACTGAAAAAACAAATGAAAAAGCAGAATGCAGAAAGTATATAAATTAAAGATAATATATGCTAAATTGGTTGTTCACAAGGTTCACTACACAATCCAGTTTAACAAAATGTAATTTTCACATGGCTTAGTACATAAAAAATAAAACATTGGAACTAGTACCAAGAAAGTAAACTGGATTATTGCAAATGAAGTCCAGATGCAGAGTAAATAAATAACAATAACAAAAAAAAGCAACTAAAGTGCAATTTGACTCTTGCAAGTCCTCCCCCAACTGGAAGTGCAATACAAAATTTGTGCAGTACCCACTTTAATTGGCCCTCGAGTGTCATATTTGATAGTTATGAATTTGGTTTGTTCTAATATTGGGGAGGAGGCAACTGCAGAGGGAGATGAATAATAAATGTAAAAACAAAACCATTACCAGGTTTACTCCTTGTTTACATAATAACACTTACATACAGAAAGAACCTGTATAAGTATGAATATTGAGTCAAAGTGGAAAAGTTTAGTTTTCTTAACAGACAGCATAAAGGCCTTTGGTAGTTATCCAGTGTGAATGAGGATTTCAGCAAAACAAGTCCACTTTCATTCACACCATTGAACCATATTACAGTCTTCATCAATGAATGGAGTTTTTTCACTTGTTATAGAGATAGATCTCTTGCAAACTCCTTCATCTGCTGATGAAGACCTCACAGTAGAGTTGAAAGCTTCAGAACAAAGCTAGCATGTGGACCATAAATTGAGACTGTTTTGCTGTTGTTAAGGCCAAGAATAAATTAGTTTTGATGATTCATGCACTTGTTCATTAGGGCATTCTCACTACGCTTCTTTGTTACAGTTAGCCTGATTTATGTATTAGATTACATTAGAACTTGGTGCACGATGCCAATAATAACTAATAACAGCAGATGGAAGTATAAGAGGGTTGGCACTCTTTATTACTTAATATGTGCCTTTATTATGCAAGACAGGTCACACAGGATGTTGCAACAGTGTGAAAGCTTTAAAAGAGATTGATTTAAAATTGTGGCTTTGAGAAAGAGAGTACAGTCTGTTCATAGGGATTAAAGGTAACAAAAGTCTTAAAGTGTTTATTAATAATGGTAAACCAGCAGTAAAATATGTTAAAATATTCATTTAGAAAATTATTTTTACTTTTATTCTGATGCTAACCTTTAATTTTTATATTCAAAAGTCAGAGCAGTACAGATGTGCTTAATATAGCCACACAAGTAAGAAAACACCGTTTCTTTGAGAGATAAAATCTCTTTGAGATTATAAAAGATTAACCTCTCACTCACAAATCACAATCGCCTATTTATCCAAGTCACATGTCTGGACCACCACAAAGGAAGGAATGTTGTGGGGAGAGAAACATGAGGGAAAATAAGATAGTACCACATTTAGCCATAATAGTTTGCAGCTGGTGCCTTTGAATGCAAGAAATATGTTGTTGTTGTTTTTCTGACAGCAAGTATTTTGTGCAGCTTACATGGTTGTGTTAGTTGGAATTGAAATTAACAGAAAAAAAGAATACTTAGAAAAGAACAGTTTGAGGCTTTACTCCTACTTTTTCTACTTCTTTGGAATATCCATTGTGTAACAAAGGGATAGCTTAATTTTATTTAAGTGCCTTTACCTGTCAGTAACCCAGTATATAAAATAAGCAGTCTTTTGATTGAGGATTTTATAGGTCGAATGTTAGTTATCAGTCCTTTATAGCAGAAACAATGATGCATCCCCGTTTTAAATCACTGTGTACTTAGGTAAGAGTAATTTGGTTGCACAAGGTAGGACTGAAGGCCATTGACATTAAATAGTGATTTTCCATTACTGATGTGTCAATGTTGAAATGAGTGATGGGAAGTAATCGGCCTCATGAGCTCAAGTGCTGTGCTCAAAGTTACTTCAGTTTTATTTGGATCTCTTTCATAACAGCTATCACAATTTGCAGGGGTGTTTTGGGGCCACACTTTCACAGACTTGTCATCTGTTGTCATCAAAATTTTCTTGTGTTTTGTCATGTAAAAAAATAAAATGGTGACATAACAAACATATATTGAAATGAAAATCTTTAAGATCACTTGAACAAACATCAGCTTGAAAAAAATAACTATGTAAAATGAAAGAAACCATCTTTGGAGAAAGAAATATTTCACACAAAAAAATCCCGGTTGAGGCAGGCCCTTCTGTGTGGAGTTTGCATGTTCTCCCTGTGCCTGCGTGGGTTCTCCAGCTTCCTCCCACAATCCAAAGACATGCAGGTTAGGTTAATTGGCGACTCTAAATTGCCCTTAGGTG
>JAOXYL010000090.1:9541228-9553500 GCA_028564955.1 Terapon puta
TAGCTGGGATAGGCTCCAGCCCCCTGTGACCCTGCGTGGCGGGATAAAGCAGGTATAGAAAATGGATGGATGGATGGATTGTCCACGTCCCATCTGACCTGTACTGCAGCCGACCACCAGGGGGCGATCCACGTGTTTTGGCTTTTGTGGAGCTGTCATGTCATCAGTCTATACATATACATGTGTCTATCTATCACACTAACACAGAGCTCTATCATCTGTGAGTGTGTCTCTGTTACCTCTGTCCAGTAAAAACAAAACATAAAAAAACATGCGAACTGTGAATCAGGGCCTTATTACCTTATTACCAGGCTCACATAATTAATAAAAGTGCCTATGCAATAATAATAATAATAATAATAATAATAATAATAATAATAATAATAATAATAATAATAGTTATTATTATTATTATTATTATTATTATTATTATTATTATTATTATTATTATTGTTATTTTTAGTAATAATAAGAATAAATATTTATACACCCCACATTGTATATTCCTTTTACAATGAAAGTATTTCTTTGCTGTCCACAATGAATATAAAATAACAACGACTCTTATTCTTAATACGTGAAATGGCTTCTTCATCCTAATAAATAGGGGGACTGTCTCTTTAAGAAATCGCACCGTTGGGAGGGGCGGGGAGCGGAATTCAAACGGTGTAGCCCCGCCCCCGTATCCGGACGCGGAAACAGAAACCAAACATCAGTTCACTGAAACAAAATGGGGGCGGCGTTGGATACCCCAGCGAGATGTCCCCTGTGCAACGAGCTGACCCGGGACCCCGTCACCCTCAAGTGCGACCACCGCTTCTGCCAGCGGTGTATCGGGGACCTGTGGAGCGTTTCCCCCAGCGGGCCGTACCACTGCCCGGAGTGGAGGTGCAAGACGGTGTACGAGACTCTGCCGTTTGACCGCAGCCTCATACGGACACCGCCGCCGGCCAGCCGGGGGGGTCCGGCTCGCAGCTCTGAGGGTAAACTGAAAGCCAAGTTAAAGTTAGACCTGTTCAGAATAAGAGTTTAGGAATAAAGGGATACACAAATAAAAATGTAACTAGTCAGCTAACTACACGCGGATGCTAAATTCCTAATAATTATTAGTAAGCTAAAAGCTAACATCAGTGATTTCTCCCTCAGTTGACATCAGGTGTGTATGTTATTAAGACAGTCCCCATTAAAGACAATACTAAATTGTTAGCCAGCGTTATTTTAGGTGTTTGCAAATGCTGCTTAATGTTGCTTTATAGCTGGTCTATTAATTGTATTCTAGCACACTAATAAGCACAATAATAAGTACTTTATATGAATTATAGACGTTTACAACGCCCATTAAAATGTAATACATCTCACTAATACATGCACATGTAATACATCCAAAGTGTTCATTTAATACTGTGATAACAAAATACTCTAAGCTCTTGAATGGATTTGTTTTTAACTATCTGTTTGCTTTCTTTTGTTTGCTAACATACTCTGAACTCACAAAAATGAGGTCAGTGGGCCTTTAAGAAACAAAAGTTGAAGGAATGAAAGTTAGACTGAGCTTTCTCACTAAATAACTTTATTGTATAACTTAAAATAAGGTAATCCTTCATTAATTTGCAGTGATACAACAGCAGATGGTGCAGTGCAATAGCAAGAGGCCCAAATAGACAAGATGACTATTATACATGAATGAATAGTTGGATTTGATGTGTGTGTGGTCTACAGGGAGCAGTGTTGATTGTATAAGTGCTGAATGTTACACGAAAGGAAGTAAAGTCATATTTTAGAAATATCTTTTAACAGCATTAACGTTAGCTCTTGTGCAACTTAATGGTAATGTCAGCAGTGATCTATGTTTGTGTGTAATGTCAAGGGTCACATGCAGGTCTGCAAATAGTCAGGGAGGACTTTCATCATATAATTCGTGTTTTACTGCTTTTGACATTCTGTATGTTTGTCTGTGTTGATAATGATCTCATTTGGTAAATTAGCCATAGATTAAACTACATTGTCTTTTTTAGATGAAATATTTAAATATTATCACGGCGGTGTGGTAATGTTTCACTGCTCAGTGGGCAGTAAAAGTTTTGCTGGACTGAAGACAGGTTGCAGGTGTCTTTGTGAAACATTGCTGTAAAAGTGCCAAGTCGGCACTCCATCTGACCAGTTTGCTTTGTTTGTATTCGTTTATTTACAGGGACACCCAGAAATAAGGAACACAACACACAGGACCAGCTATTGAAGAGGCCCTCACTTACCAACCGACTTCTTGGGAAAAGAAAGGCCAGCACACCTGTATCAGAACAACCTGACACAAAGCGATCAACTGTGGAAGCTCCCCGTGAGCGCTCCAATGACACAGAGACTCCCACCACTTCCCTGTCAGATATATCTGTGCAGTCGACTGGTGTGAAAGTATCCAATAACGTAGTGCATCCACAATCTACACACTCTGAGGGCAGTGATGGCATATCCTCCAGCAACAACTCTGACAGCAAGGCCGTACCTGCAAGTGATGGGGTGCGTGAAATCTCGGTCCAGCAGAACCAGGTTAAACCAAAGGAAGTCATCTCATTGGATGACTCTGACAGCTCCAGTGAAGTCGACTTATGTGATGCACCTCCTCTTGCAACCCCCAAGAGAGACACTCCAGTAACAGGAATTCATCGCCAAAAGAATCCTGCCTCACCTGCCAACTCTGATTCTCTTCCTGGGGTCTCAAATCCAGGTAGCAGTAAGTCTCCAGCACACCATGTCATCAAGTCTCCTCTGGTAGCCGGCAAACAATCGGCCACAGCTTCAGCACCCCAAAGTCCTTTTGGCATCCTCCCCAGGTTGGAGAGCAACAAGGCCCGCCCTGTGCCCTGTGATTACTGCCCTAAATTTGGTTATCAGTCTGCTGTGAACACCTGTCTGGTTTGTGGCGCTTCCATGTGTTCAGAGCACCTGCGTCCCCACCTGGATTCCCCTGTCTTCAAGAATCACACCCTGGTTCCTCCTGTGGAGGACATTTCTGCCTGGAGGTGCCAGGAGCACCAGGAGATAAACCGCATATTCTGTCGGCAGTGCGGGGTCTGTGTGTGCACGGTGTGTACCGTCATAGGCTCACACCGCGACCACGTCTGCATTAGCATCAGGGAGGCTGAGAGAGAGCTCAGAGTAAGTGGTGGCTTTACAACCATATACCAGATATTCTGTCGATACACAGCAGTGGTGGTTAAAGTTCAAATAGATGTAAACATAGTCCTAATAAATAATTTGTGATTTTTTTCTGTGCACATTTTTCTCCAGGGAAATCTAAAAGAAGAGATCAAGCAGCTGCAGGAGACTGAAGAAGAAGTGAAGAACAGAGTGGCTGAGCTCACACAAAAGAAGGAGACCTTCAAAGTAAGAAAGTTAACTAAAGTTAATTGCTTAGACATAGACTATAACGTTTGTTCTTACTATGACTGAAGATGATGTATACATTTGTCCAGATGTGCAGACTAACCCAAATACATTGCATATACATTATACATTGAAGGGGGATGAAATTACAGATGGCAGTTTTGTTATTAAGTAAATTTAATCATCTAGAACTGGATAACAAATATCTATAGTCTCATATGTGACCTGTTTCTGTTTCTTATCAGACTTGGAAGACCAAATTCTGAAACAAGACAGAAAATGAATTAGTTTTAAAAAAGCTCCTTTAAGAGTATTGCATTGTGTGATGTCGACTTACATTGCATCTATCCAGGTGGTTTTAAGTGAGGCCCGAGCAGGGGTAGAGCAGCAGTATGGAGCCATCAGAGAGGCCCTGGAGCAGGAGGAGCAATCAGCTCTCCAGTGCGTGACAAAGGAGGAGAGCAGGGTTCTGGGGGGACTAGAGGACAAACTCAGTCATCTCCAGAGCTCCTTGCAGTCCATCCAGAAAGGCCTTCACAGCCTGGAGGGGCTGGCCGATGCCAAGGGAGACAAGCGCATTCAGGACCAGGCTTTTATTATGGTGAGTTGGATGTTAGGATAAGAGTTTGTTCATTTGTTTGTTAGTAAAATCTAAGATCTACTGTTGGCTTATGAACACTAGCCCATGGAAATGTTTTTTCCTTCTTTCTCACATTACAGGAATACAGCAGGACAGCCCATCTGTAAGTAATTTCCTCTCAGGTTCTACCTAGTGTAAATCTGTGATTTGTTAAACATGTCACTTTCTATGTGTGCTACCAACAAAGCATAGCTTTATTTGAAAGCCTTGATGCACCCCTGGTCCTCTAGACAATCCACAGATCTACTGTAAACAGTTTTACCCAAAACTGCTTTCTCTTATAGAAAAAGTCCCCGTGAAATCTTAAAACAAAGTGTTCTGTGGATTATTCAGAGTAGTAAGGATGCCAATCATGAAAAATCAGTTGCCACTGATTTTAAGTGGAACAAACTGAAAGTTTATACTGCTTTATTCTCAAAATCAGTATATTATGGTGGGTATCTGTGATGGATATCTTAAAACCATGACAAAATAAAATACAAAGCACAAAAGGTGAGTGAGAAAAAAGAATAATTCAGTAATTTAATCTCTACTGGAATCTGATTAAAAAAAGATACAGATGGACAGATAAAAAGAGATTAAAGAAAACATCCTTTTAAGAGAAAAGAAAACATTAATTGGTCTTATCACTAATAGGGTAGGTGTATGAAGCAAGTTTGTTTTTGTCCGTTTTTTCACAGATTGGCCTTATCCAATCTTGTTGGATGTTTTAAATAACAATGGCTACTTATTTTTTACGTGTGTTTGTTTGCTCATTTATATATTTGGTTTTATATTTCTTACTTATGATTTTCACGTGTGTTTTATTGTATTTATTACTCTGCTGGAAAAGGAGCAAAGAAGTTTAATTGTCCTGTAGTAAAAGTGTCTGTACCCTCTATTCTCGTTGCTCTTCACCAGGGCTAGTAATATGGGGAACTTTGTGAACCAGTTTGAGGCTCCAGAGGAAGTGGATGTGGGCCGGCTGAAATGTCTGAAGGCTTGGACTGAGAAACGGCTAAACACGGTCGTCATCACTATGCCAGGCCAAGACAGAGACCTCTACAGACTCCTCTGTGAGACTTTTTTGTACCAACACCTGTTTTCTTTCCACTCACTGATGAATCACACCTAATTAATCCAAATGACTAAATGCATCCTCGTAGCCCAAAGGTGGTGTATTCAATTAGTCTTAATCTTCTCGCCTAAGTTCATCTAATTTCCTCTCCTGCGTACAGATGGCACTGTCCCCTTCTTGGATGCAGACACAGCCCACCCCAAGCTGCAGCTGTCTGATAACAACAGGAGGGTGACCTACAGCGAAGCCCAGCAGTCCTATACGGAGCACGAGGCTCGCTTCAGCTCTTTCCCTCAGGTGCTCGCCTCCACTGCCCTGGAAGGCCGTCGCTGGTACTGGGAGGTGGACGTGTCCGTGGATGAAGGCCGCTGGAAGGTGGGGCTGTCCGAGGGCCACATTGAGAGGAAAGGCCAAAAGGACAACTCTCGCCTGGGCTTCAACTCGTACTCCTGGTGCCTGGCCTGCGACAGAAGGAAGGTTGAAGCTCTGCATAACAAGGTGACAGTTCCTGTGGATGCAGACGGGCTGCAGAGGGTCGGAGTGTTTCTCGACTTTGAAGATGGTATTTTGTCTTTCTTTAACGTGACACCAGGGGGCAGTCTATCTCTAATGCATTCCTACCAGCACAGATTTACTGACCCTCTGTACCCAGCCCTTTCTGTGTCTAAAACACACCTGGCCATCTGTGACCTGTTCAAGTCGTGAACCATACAATACCAGTATGTCAGTTCTGCTGAAAATTTATAGAATACATAAAAGCGCTGTGCCTTTTTTCTATGTTAAAACCACTCATATTCATCTGTCTCTGGGATGTCATGCACTGTAAATCAAGCAAAAAAAATGTCCTTAAATGTGATTTTATATCATTTATACTGGAATCGTATCATGTCAGAAATGCTTTTCATTATATATGCAACATTCCAAGTGGCGCCATATTTGTATCAGGATTTTTTCACATTTATATGTTTTTGCTTTAATATTGTCAGTGAACAAATGAACATGTTCTTACAGAGGAGACATGTTACCAGAGGAGATCAATAAAATTGTTTATTTGGATGATACTTCCAATTTATTATTCCAACTATTGTTTTTATATCTCATCTTTGACACCTGTTTCTACTGATTGTAAATGTTTTTACAGTAATAAAATATCAGAGTTTCAAAAGCAAGTTAAAACCTGCATTGCTTTTTGCCATTTCCCATTTGCGTTTAAATAGAAACACAGGTGTGTGAGTGGGTGGCATGTTTCCCCTCAATAGGTGACAGTTGGTGTGCTAACTTTGAACTCTCACTGCCCCCACAGCATGTGAGCTTTACCAACAACAAACACTGCCTTCTGTACACTCCTTATAGCATCGCAGATTGCTGCCATGGTTAAATGGCGCTCCCTCTTGCCGACTCACAGGCTCATTTATTCTGACTGGGGGTCTTGACGTCACTGAGAGGGATCAAAGTGTTGTTCATTTGCCAATGGTTCAGGAACAGCTGAACACAAATCAAGGTTGATCCAAACGTGGACTAGTTGAGTAGCTTAAAGTCATCAGGACCTGTATGAAAGGCTGAACAGGGCTTGCAGGAGAGCTCTGTGGGGGGTTGTAAAGAGCAAGGTCTAATCAACACCTGCAATATTTTCTTTTTATAGTTTAATAATTTATTTCTCCAGCGTCTGCCGTCCCTTCTGACAGACTTGTGTTTGCCATAATTTCAGCCACTTGCGAAACTTGAATCCGCGCAGGTGCACCAGTCAACCATGGCAACAATTTCATGCTCGCAGCCACACAATCCAAAGGTAGTCAAATGCCTTCTTTTTGCTGTCGTTCTCCCTCTTTCTTTCTCGTTCTCTCTTCCCCAGCTGGCACATGAAGGCAGGATGCAATACATGTCTGCGAGAGAGTCGGGATAATTAAATTCTCCTCTCCCTGTCCATCCAACGGCCTCTCGAGCTCAGCCGGGCTCTTACAAGCTTTTTTCCAGACCTGTTATCATTAAATGAAATGAGCTCACAGTGTGTTGGCAGGGAACAATGTGTCACATAGCTATTAAGGAAAAAAATGGACGTCACGGAGTATTGAGAGCTCCAGGCACCTGTATTGGCCACTAATGGGGCATCACCAAATCAAGGGACAGGGTCTTCATTAGTGATCCCATGGGTACCCTATATCCTAAAGACAGCCAGGCTATCTACTTGTCAAACTCTCCTTGCATAGTAAGATATCCCTGCCTACGTCTGACTGCCTTGGCAAATTGCACTCTGGTGTTTGTGGCTCAGAGGGATGTGCATAGAATCAAATCTCTAAATTACCACGTCAGTGTATGATGATAAATTACTCAGGGGAGGTGACCTTGCCTCAGCACTGAAAAGCCTTTGAATTAGGATGATAGTTACCTTCTGGGTGAAATAATCAGTTGATTTATAACAATAAACTCTTCATCTGTTGCTCTCTATGGGAAATGAGCAGACAACAAGTACAGGAGTTGGAAGCCAGGCAATACAAGGCGCTGTTTGCTTTTAAATCGATACTTAATTAAAAGGAATCCAAACTCATCCAGTGATTGAGATGAGTCTTGATTTAATCTCATCTACCGCAGCAGTGCAGTAAGTAGGTCAAAAGTGGGATTCATTTGCAAAGCCTTCCGAGTCAGCACTCTCATCTCGATTGCATGCTTTTATCTGTCATCATTGTTGTCAGGATGGAAAGTGGTATGGCATAAAATTACCAAGGTCAGAGATTTTCAAACAGATGGTTGGCAGCAAGCCTTCCACTTCAACTGGCATCTTAATGCTGCAAAATGTCAACCTTCTTTGGTTCTAGCTTTTACAATTTGTCGTTGACCTCGTGTTAGATTGCTCAGAAGTTAGGTTATTTCGAGTTCACTTTGAGGTTTTGATATATTGCACCATTTGATGTAAGCCCTTGAACATTAAAACCTCCATCCCGTCTTTTGTGGAACTAATAGAGCCTGTGCAGCACAGAGGATTTGCTGCTCCTGGGCTGAGAGCGGTAGCCAATTCAATTTACATTCTTCCATGGGAAAATCTCCCCCAAGTCACCCTTTACCTCCTGGGTCAAAATCAGTCAAGGCCACTGATTTGGGTCAAGAATAGTCCATCCAGCGTGCAGCATGTTACATTCATAGGCAAACATCAGCATAATCAGGCATCTTTCCAGCCCCAATGTGTTCCTTTCGTGTATTATTTTGTACCTTTTAGTCACAGAGCAGCGATATTCTGGATAATGATCACCTGGCAATTTTTGAAAATAACTGCAGAACAGCAGAGTCCTCAAAACCTCTGCTCATCATCTGCATGAAAAGAGAATTGTGTACACTATACTTCCTGATCCGGGTAGCAGGGAATCACATGACCTTGTAAAACACAAGGAAAATGTTACCGCCTGATTTATATGGAAATCTGGAATTTTGGAAAGAAACATCTATATGTAACGATATAGCTAATCAAAACAATGTTATTTAATATTTTTGGCTCACACACAAACTGAGCAAAGACACACAGTATGTCATTTCTGGCCACCATCTTTGTTTGGATTTGGGGATTTTGGAAATTCCCTTAGAACAGCACTAAGTGTTGTCACACGACTCTTCTGGGTTTACCCAAGATTGCTGGTTATTTATTTTTTTGTGAAGCTCTAATGTATCTCTGCAACTAGAATGTAACAATAATACATTAGAGGCACTATTGCCTCTATGCAGAAAGAGATGACAGTTAATTATCCCAAATGCTTTTCTTATTAACCAGAATGATGACGCTACCTTTATTTCTCCAGCAACACAGGGAGCACACATCAAGCACAGTTGAGTTCAAACATTTATTTCCATGTTAATAATTGCTTTCAAACCATACTACATATTTAGAATGGAGCCTGGTTCTTGAGCTCTGGGGTAATTGGATATATGCTAATTTGAATTTGTGCTCATTAGAAGCCATAAACTCATTAACAGTGTGACTGGGCAACATCTCTCCTCCAGAGAAAAGCTAGAAAGGAGTCCATTTTAGCAGCTTGTCAACAGGCAACAAAGATGTTACTGCTCATGCATAACAAAAATATTAAACTGCCACTATCATCATTGAGATACACAACCTTTTAAAAAACGATTTATTGCCGCTTAAGTCCTAAAGTTTTCACATGGGGTTTTCTGCAAACCCCGCTGAAATGATAATTAGATAACTATCAGTATCCTAGCAGCAGAACACAGCGTGTTGCCTGACTGTTCCATGTTTACTTGATCCATCTAAAATAGCATTTTTTTTTAATCTGTCGTACTATTAACAAATCCTATGGATTTTATTCCACCAGCAAGTACTGTCTGTGGAGTCAAAGATTGATATAGCTCATGCCTACATACTTTTGTGTGAGCAAAGCTGTTGCATTAGAATGATAAAAAAAGCACCTCATTTAACTGTGACAAAACAGTGAGAACTTAATGATGTCCAGAGTATAATGCGTTTTGGCTGCAACTGTGCTCTCTATTAATACTTCATGAAGGCTGTATGAAAAACTCTTTGTCATCAGATGTGGTTGGGTCTTTTAAAGTTTTTAAAATACAAAACATCAGATAAACCAATGATCACATACGATCGGACAAGCCAAAATAACTTAATGGAGATACTAAGAGGGAATTTTACTCAGCTTTTTTTTAAACAGTAGAGCTTATGAATGACTAAACTATGTTCATTTGATTATACAGTTGTAACGTGTAATGTGTGCAATGACATACAGTCCAGGTTTTTCTGTGAAACACAAAGAGAGCCACAAGTTCACTGTCTATGTGAGTATCACTCTGCGTTGGCACGAACTTTACACAGCCACTACCACCCCCCCTCTGTTGGCATGGCAACATTTGGTGAGCTCAGGTGAGCAGGGACTCTCACATGTCTGACCCAGTCTCCTGCCAAGCTTGGCTTGGAAATGTGAGACAGAAGAAGTGACGGGCCCATTGTTGAGTGACATGCCTATTCTCTCCCCTCACCTTTCCCCAGGCAAATCAATTTATCCTCCACTGTTCCTCGAAAAAACGTCTCATGACTTTCATGAGCGAGTTTATCTCTTTGCCTGTCTGTCGGCCAGTGCTGAATTGATCAAATTCAACTGGAGGGCAAGCAAATCTCACTGTCAATGTCTTGTGGGATTTACAGTTTATTGTGGAAATGTACAGTTTCCAAGTGACGTGATGGCATCATGCACAGTGTATTTTAAACACTTGACTAACATACAATTATATCTTATGTCTATTTGTGTGTAACTGTCTGTGCCTGTTATTTAGTAGCGTTGCCTTCAACTATTGACATGTCAGCATATTAGAATTGGGAGGAAATAGTAGCAGCATCTATTTCAAACACACTCTATTGTCAGCTGAATGGTGCCTGTCTGTCTCTATCTTCCCATCCTCCTCCTCCTCATTTTCCTCCTGCTCCCCCTCCTCCTCATCCTCCCTCCCACATACAGCCACCCTCCATTCCTTTCTGTCATCTCTCAGAATATCTGCAGTGTCTTTAGCATTATTTATTTATTTGTCTGGTCTGCTGATCTTTTCACTTTCCCCCTCTGCAGGAAGGTCAGTGTGCAGGGTCAGTGGCAGACAGAGCTTCAGGAGTTGGCAGGGATTCAGCATCTCGGTCAAGGATGTTAACAAAATGGATTCTTGCTCTTGTGAGAGGGTGAACCCTACTTAGGGTAAGGGTCAGTGGTTTCTCCTTTACATAATGCAGCATGTGGCCTCAGATCATTTCTAACCTAGAGACTGTACACAGCAGAGTGCAAACCAGTTTGATTTTAAATGCTTTGTCAGAAGTTTATCAGAAATAAAAGACATGTCTATACTCTACAACTGTCGTCTTTACCCATCACTGGATAAATATTTCAAATTCTGATTTTCAAAACAAGGTTCAAACTAATCTTATTAGTTTATTAAATTATTAAAAAAAACAATCAACAGTTAATTTAAGACATCCTCTAACTTAATTGTCTATTGTTCTCAAAATACTCCTGTTCTTTGAGAACAATGAAGAGTCCATTTGAAAAACCACATTGAAGAAAGATGAATAAACACCAGTTTGACTGACATGATGTGGAGTGCATACATAATAAAAACCTGATTTAGGAAAGACTGATCTGATTTTGCAAATTTAGAAATCCAAAATCCAGCTTCTCTAAATCTCTTTGACAAAATATATCTTCTCCATTTCTATGGATACTGGATATATAAGTTACATGACTAGATCAATGAATACTTTCCAAGGTAGCCAGGATCAATATCCCTGATAAGAAAAGGCTGAAAAGGTTTGATGAAAAACAAAGTACAGACTTTGGAAACAATGTCCGAATCTAGACTGAACACTTTTCATTTAAAATGTAGGAAAACTGTTAAACGTATGTATAATAAAAGTGAGCCTTTACACTACTTCAGTGTACCTCCAGTGACTCCCTCCACTGCTGGAGCCACAGGTCTATTTAACAGCCTTGCTTTGCATGATAACATCGATTATTTATGTGGGTTTATTTAAAAAAAAAAAAGCAATTCCTTTATTATGCTGGGTTACAGTTACTAGTATTGGCAAAAGACGATTGTCTTTGTTTGGAGTGTGAAAAATGTTTGATCTATTCCAAAGGATGATTAAGATACGTGTAAGCAATAAGACTTTTCCCCAAACCAAATGTGCTTTTTGTGTTTTTTTTGTTTGTTTTTTTTTGTTGGCAGATTTGAGTTATTTATCATGTTATTGCCTTGCTTGGAAGAGTGTTTACAGAGTTAAACCTGCTCTGATCATTCTACAGCTTGTTTTTCCACACAGTTAGACTCTTTGTGCCTCAGCTTTCACCTCTTAAGCTGAGTTCTGCCCAAAGTTACAGGTTGCTCACTGCACACACATTCACAGGAGAGAGATGAAACTTTATTGCGTTTTTAATCTTTTGACTTCACTGCACAGCCGCGATGGTTGATTACTTTGTCTCTTCCTATAGTGCTCCAAGATGTTTTACACAGTTCGTTATTTCTGTCAAAGCCGTGGAATCCTGTGGCCTTATCATATAGCTTCTCCCACGCAAACTACTTGGTAAGAAGTATATATATATATATATGTATGTATATAAATATATATAAATATATATATATATATATATATATATATATATATATATATATATGTATATGTATATGCCATGTATATATAAAAAT
>JAOXYL010000090.1:9562902-9604662 GCA_028564955.1 Terapon puta
TGTGTGTGTGTGTGTGTGTGTGTGTGTGTGTGTGTGTGTGTGTGCTAGTAACTCACTGTACTCTCAGTGTGCTCCACCAGAAATTGAGTCATGTCTTCAGCATTCACCTCTGAAGGGAGCAGGTTTTTCTGCTGAAGCCTCAATAGTTCAGTCACCAGTGCAAAAGAATTCACACCTTTATATCAAAGTACATGACACATGTGTGAGACCTTATCTGTTTTATTTTTGTGTGGACATGAAAGTTATCAAGACTCTTACCTGAGACTTATAAGAGCTGATGTGCCAGCAGCTCTGCAGAGCTCACTCATAAACGGGTGTCCAACATCACCTGTGAAGGAGACAAGATAATATTTGTTTAATAAGTTTGTTCCTCAGATGTTAAAGTCCAACTCAAAAGGTTTTCAGTCTAACTCTACAACTCTAAAAAATAAAGAAACACACTCTCACTTACCCTTATGGGTCTGTAGATGCCTTTACTTCCTTCTATGAACACCATGAATGTTTTGTTCCTGTATACTAACCAACAGTACTCAAACATAGTTGATTCTCTAGATACAAGTGAACAGAGTGTGTTCAGGCTGGGTTTATAAGGTCTGCAGAGAGAATCTCATTGTCGTGTCAGAGCAACCAACATTCTATAATTAACATATTTTGGAACTCTTGATTGGACTGATCTGGATGGATGGATAGATATATGGATGGTGTTTATATACACAGGCCGTCATGTTGTTTTCATGAACAGAAAAACAACAGTTGGTGGATGAATATCTTTAGAAAATATTATAGCAAGGTCTTATTATGGATTTTTTACACAGCAGACATGTAGACTTGTCATTAGTACAGTTATACTTCAAACTGTAATGCCTTTCAAAAGCTGACATGGGCCAACACATAACAGGGAAAGGGAGGGAAAGGTACACACATCTCTTTTTGGAACTTTGTGTTTCTGACAGGTCTGGTGATGTCTTGCCAATATGCAGCACCATATTTATTTAACAAAGACTGCCATGTTATTTAGTGAGAGCTAAGAGATCTGGGTGTGAAGCAATGAAACCACAATAAAATAGCTGACTCTGTAGATGCAGAGATTCTGGCGGCTGTTCCACTTAGCTCTTTACAGGCACTGAACTCTAATGCTCCATGTTACCTTTATATAGTGAACTTCTATTCTTGCTCCTCTGAAATATTCTAAAAGATAATCTGAGACTTTTATTTTGTTTTCCATTCATTGTATTCTTTATATCGGAAGTGAATTTTTCCACAATTTCAAATAACAAACAATATACAGACACTTCAGTCAAGAATGGCCTTTCTTAACTTCCTCTCCTTTTTTGGCTGGACCACAGAGAGCCAGACCTACAAACCTGAAAGTGTAACGCTGAGTGAGCAAGATAATAAGTGATGAAGTTATATTTGTGGTGAACCAAATGCTTCCTCACTGAACTGTAATACTATGAGCACAGACACTGTACCACGTGTGGATTTATCCCTCACTCATACAGCACTGAAAACTCTTAGTTTAGTTTCAGAGAATCTTTTACTTTGTGGGTTCCACCTCAATCTCACATTGTTGTGCAGAACTGTAACTGTATGAAACAGCCCATCAGAGTCATGGTATGCAGCTGATGGTTACAGACTTTGCTCTCTAAGGCCATCATGAGTGGCATAGACAGAATTCAGAATGCAGCCCATGCCACTGGGTCAGTCTCACAGCAAGCACTTCATGTGAAACAACAAAAAGTCCACACTCAATGTCAATAACTCACAGCACAATACTGCATCACCGTAAGTACATCATAAGTGCACAGCAGACACAGAGACAACACCATGAGGAAATGAAAATGGAAAAAAAAGATAAAACCTGCTGCTATGAGAGACTGGATACACGGTTACACACTGTAAAGAGAGAAAAAAAACAACTCTCTGTACACATAGAGTGAGGGAGACCTTGAAGTTTAATACTACAGATAACCACTCTCACAAAGAAACTCAGAGCAAGTCAGACATCCACAGATGGAAATGAGTGAAAGAGCAAAAGATTGGACAGATAATGATAATAGTATCTTTTAAACTATAAGTAAATCTGTACATTGTAATATATTGTTCAGGATTGTTCGGGATTGTTCAGAATGGTGAATGGCCAGATGTTATGGAGATATGGTAGCTCGGTGTCTTCATCTGACCACAGAATGAAAGTTTGTGATGGTTGTATATGGGGTAGACCATTACCTCTGTCTCTTTTCAGAGATGGTTTTTGATGTTAGAGGTGAATGCCTAGTGACTCCGGCTTGATTACCTTTGTACTATACTGTCCTTGGGAGACTGTAAGATGTAGCACTGGAAAAAGTTAAGAATGTGTCCTGATTATTTTGTTGAGTAGCAGGTTTTCTAATTCTCTCCAGGATAGAGAAAATAATGATTAATCTCAAGGCAAAGAATGAGTCAAGGAAATTATTAACTGGCTGTACGTTTGCCCAGTCTAGTGGGAAACAGGTCAATAAGCCTGGATTCAGAAAGAGTGGAGTGGAGAGAGGGACTGCATTTAAATAATACTTGACCTTTGCCTCCTTCCACTTTTGAGCAACAGACAGAAAGCTGAGCTGAGTCTCTCACTGATAAATAAACAGCTGAGCCAAAGCTGACTGTTGCTGTTGTAGTTGTCATGAACCCTTCTCCTCTCCAACCCCAATCTTTGCGTTTACTTGTGACAAAAGTGGTGGCCACAAAGACCCAGTTATTTGAACACAGATAACGAGTTATAGTCATCAGATTGACGATTTGACAAGAATCTGGCTCTTCTGGTTCCTCAAAGCTGACATTGGGCAAGAAGTGAAATACGCCCTGGGCAGTCAATCGTCAACAGGGTCGACATATAACAGCCAGTTAACCTATCCTCCATGTCCAAAGCTGAATAACATAAAATAGATACAAGATGTTTTATTTCTATATAACTCAGCTAATCCTTTAAACAGTCTGGGCATATGGCATTTGATTCGACACTGAAATGAGAATTTGTCATTTAAATACCACAAAAAAACGTACTTTCTTGACAATTGTTCTCATAATTAAGGTGCTAATTAATTAAGAAATTTTAATAGGATTTCTGTTTCATGTCAGCTTTGAAATGTGTTGTGCATCCCTCAGTCATCACTCCTAGTCTAACTACATTCATTGGTCATGTTTAACAGAGTGGAAACAATGGAAGCATCATGGAGCATAATGTAGAATGAAATTACACCTGTACTAATGCAGGAAGACTTAAATGGGATTTAGTGAGTCCCATTTAAGTGTATTGATTAGTTAGCCACGTTTGAACAACAAGGCTTAGAACTGTTCTACTCTCTATACAGTAAACTTTATGGATAAAAGTAATTTTTGATTTGTGTTTCCACAGCTGACAAAGAGACTGTTAGTCCCTGGGGTAGTTGTAAAATACTCTGTAAATACACTCCCTTCCCCATTCTCAAAAGTTCAATCCTCTCCAGAAATCACCCCTGCTTTCCCTGTTACATAGTGTCTGCTTCAGCACATCCTTTCGCCTCACATTATTGGCTGTGGACGGTATTGACTGGTTCTTGCTGTTCTCGATTTCTCACAGTCTTCCTGTTGTGATGACTGGTTTCAGTTTTCTCAGCCTGCTGGCAAAACGCCTCAATAATCCATTCGTTAAAATAAAAGAAATATCACAATCCTGCTCTCAAACAGCACATCCTGCCTTCTTGAGGCAAGGAAGGATTAAGGGCCTAAGATTTTCCATACATATTTAAGGTCATATGATTATCATATGCGAGCAATATCTCGTGCTTTTAAACATCCAGGAATCTCGGATGTGAGGTGAGACGAAGCGCAGCAGGAGGGTTTAAGACCAATGCCTGGACGGCTGTCTAACATGATTAACTGAGGAATTTTGGATGTCTGAAAAGGAGTTGATCAGTGACCAGGATCTTAAAACAAGATTATTTGAATGCAACAACAATACAAATACAACAAAAATCTCATAGTCAGCTTTTGCCATTGATAGTGAAATTGAGTGGGCCTGAACATGGACCCTGTTTTGGCTGGCATTACAGGAAATATGGAGTCAAGAGATTTCAAGGCAAAGTCAATAAAGACATGGTCAATGCTGTCTGGATCTATCTGAGATTATATTCAAATGACAAATTATAACAGAAAGTTGTAGAATCATTGAGCAGTACTTTCTTATTGCCTTGTTGAATCAACATCTATAACAATGACCAAAATAGAAGGGTGCACAAGGTTTTAATAGCTCCGTCATTTCATCCACAATAATCAAACACCTTTTTTCCAGACAATCTTATTTGAGAAAGACTGGGGAAGAGGCAAGAAATTGAGTTTCGTGATACTGACACCTGATTGGTTGCTGCCGGTTGGGGGTGGAAGAAGACTGTTGTTTGTTTGACAGGTTTGAGTGTGGGTGAAGACAAAGCACACATGCCTCCCACATGCCAGCCCCATTTCTCAGAGCCCATATTTTCTCCTTCACAAAGCACATGGACACATTTCTGCATCCAAGGGCTAAATATGGTATGAACTACAAAAAGGTTCAAATAAATGAAATGAAAGTGAAAACATTACGGTCTCAACCCCTTGTGCCTTTCCACAGGAACCATAATAATCTTGTCAGCCCTGGATTATGGTGAGATAGTGTTCCGTCATCTGCATTTCAGTCTTTTGATGTTTTGGATCACAGCACTCTGAGATTGATATCAGCAATCTCCGCACTTTGATTTGCTCGGGATTGCACGTTGGACATCTTTGTCACTGGAGAACTGTGCTCATCAGTATACATTTATGAAAATACTTGTGTTTTTCTGACTGTTGGATTTTTGGCCTCTATGTTTTATTTTAGTCCTGCACACACAAGGCAACCATGTAAATGAGAGTGAACTGCTCTCATTGGATATCCCTGTGTAAATGAAGGCCGAAGGAATCTCCCTCATAATGTGCCCACACATTTTTGCTCTTCTCTTGCGCCATTCTACCTAACCTCCCACCCTTCCTATCTCTCCACAAATCGCACCTGCCTGGCATTCACCTGCAACATCCACCCACGGTCATCATCGGCTCGTCTCAAATGTCTCAGATGTCACAGTTTACCTTGATTGTCCAATAATCTCATTATCCATGGATAGTTGTATGTCATAATCAGGGATGGCTGAAAATGCCAGTGATGCACCACTATCCTGATTACAAATTATCTCCAACGTCCTGTCATAGGTTGTTCCCATGAAGTGATTAACAGTGAGATGTATCTGCAGTGTAAAAAATAAATCTTTCAAGGTAAAATGATTAACTATTACTCGAAGTGGCTGTCCTTGATAATAATTACATTTAGCCATACTATGAATATATGGAGATATTGCGGTAACATCTACATAATTCCTATTCATTGGTGACCTCATTAGGTGTGCTTTGCACCAGTAAGTTTTTTTTTTTCAAAGATCCTTGACTCAAGAGTGATGATTTAGACCAGACAAAGGTATTTTCTGATTTACTCCTTTTTTGTGAGATTCTTTACATAATGATTGTCAGTGAGCCCAGCATCTTAACTATGGTCTGAAAAAGACCAAAGACATAAAGCCAAATAAAATGACCACAGAGTATCACGTCTCCTTGTAGCTTGTAGCTGTACTGAGTCATAGCTTGGTTTATTACAATACTGTCAGACTCAATGTAGAATTTACATTTTATCCAACCACGTCTCTGCTCAAGGCTTGAGAGCTATTTTATGATTGCAGTCACATTCAACAGCCATTTTCTTTTCTGGGGGCTATATTTTCCTAATGATTGCATTATACTTGCCACCTCTCAACTGAAGACCTTCACTTAAATTGTCCTCAGTTTTCACTCAAGACTGAACAACTAGTTGCATCAAAATTCTGTTCAGCCACAAATCAGAAATGCAATGCTGTCCTTTTTCTTGGAGAGTGGCTTAGTTATGGTGTCAAAGCATATCAGGGACACAGAAAGGAGAATTTGCTCCACTTTTGGTTTGGATGTACGGCCTGTGACATTTCTTTCAGAGAAGTGTGTATACAGTATTTTACTATTAAGCATTCATTCTATTTAAGTTGTGCTACTCCTTCTTGCTGCTTACCTTAGGTGGCCTTTCCCTCCCACATCTTTCATTCTGCCTCTGCCAACAAATCCTCTGAGGGCCTTCCTCCAACACTAATTCAGCACCTCTGTTCATAGCTGAAGAGTTTGTTTTATTAACACCTGTACGGGTATCCTTAATGGTGTCACATAGGCAATTCAGGACAAATAACCCTGTTTCTTTCCTGTCAGACTCTGTAAGGAAAATATGGAAATAGAAGGCAGTAAAACAGATGTCAGGATACTGGATAATAAGGAAGCATGAACTGCTGATTTCAGTAAAGAAACAAATGACATCTGCATCTGTGCTGTAGCACAATCATTGAATGAAAATGATGAAAGTGACTGTCAAAGCAGTGTGCCAAGTTCTTAAATCCACGGCTAATTTTCCTCATAATTTAAAATTTTCATCATGTTCATTTATAAATCTACATTTTTTCTATTATTTCCAAGTCAGGTAAAAAAGTCTGGGGCCTGCATGTACATTGACACAAACGCAAGCCATGACGAGAAATGGTTGTGTCATTCCAAAATGTTTTTGTGTGGAGTGAGAAAATTACATATGAGGTAAATGACATGCTCTTACCTGACACAAACATTCCTACAGATTCAGATGTTCAGATGAACATGCATGTGTTGTACTAAGATGTTTATTTTGACAATAGTGGTGGAAATTATTTTCAGATATTTTAACTGAGTAAAAGTGCTAATGTATACGTATATATATAATGGGTAATTAGTAGAGTACAAGTATGTCTATTTCAAATGTGTACAGCATGCAGGATTTATAATTGATAATGATAGATATTTGCACATTTTAAACTGTGAATATACGTTTTAAATTTAGTATGTAAGAGTAAGTTTTAATATTACCGGGTTAATAGCTATGTGACTGATTTAATTGTTAATCAGACTGATAGCATTTGGGAAGAAATTGTAGTGTGTTTTGTATCGCCGAGCAGAGGGGATAAGTTGGAACAGGTTATGTGTTTTGTGCGAGTTGGCTCATGCTTGTATCTCAACTCTGAGTGGAGTTTTTCATATATTTTACATGTAAATTTCTTAATTTGCAAAGTAACTAAAGCTACCAGATATATGTAATGAGGTAAAAGTTTCCTTCTAAAGTGTAGTAAAATTGAGGCAGAAAGTAAATTAATAAAGCACTGATGTAAAGGTCAAGTACATCAAAAGTATAAAGGGTGGAGTAAAGTAAAATTGAAAGTAAAAACAATATTACGGTGTAAAAGTACACATACAGTCATGCATTCACATTTTTACATATGTATAGTGTAAAAGCATAAGCATTAACTTATACTTAAAGTAGCAAAAATAAAAGTAGTCAATTTGCAGAATAATATTGTATATATCACTGATTTATAATTAATGATGTATTAAAGTTTTCATCACTTTTATGTTTCAATATAAGTACATGTGGAGCAAATTCTAATCTGAAACATCAGTATCAAGTTCACTGTCAAGTAGGTGTTCACTAACTTATCAAATAGTGACTTCAAAACGAAATTCCTCTCTCAAATGTTTTTTAATGCTGTTTAATGCTGCACTGAAATTCTGATATGACAACAAACATTTTTGCATATCACAGTAGGACTAATGTTTACTGATGTTCGCCATTGCACGGATGTTTACTGAGGTCCTACCTATGCACTTTATGGTCTTTTTTCATTCCTAAATTATACTGTGAATCATATCTTTAATATACCCACATTCACCTGTGTAATAACACCTCACCACTGCACTTCCAATTGGGCGTGCATGTGGATATAAATACTGCTACCTGTTTCCCTTATTATTACTATTTGTTGTACATGTTGTTTTTTTGTATTTCTGTGTTTTTGTTTTGTCACTATTGTTTATTAATGACCCTTTTACATTGTGTTTGAGCTGCTGTAAAAGTGTCATTTCCACACTGGGGATCAATAAACGATCTTATCAGATCTTATCTTTTTGAGTTCTCTCTCTTCCTGCAGATCTCGGTGCGCGGCTGCTCGGTGTTTTACAGCAGAGGAACTGCTGTGCGCCCTCCGCGGCGCTTTACGGCCCCTCGCCCTGTCTGCGGCTCCGTGTTTGTGAAAGCTCGGAGCTGCAGGATGAACATCCGCACTGTCCGCCGAGCCCTCAGCCCGCAACACCGGCCGACAGCACACCGAGGGGAAAACTCTGCGTGAAGCTGTAAGTCACACCAATTCGCATATTCGCTTTCTCTTCGTCTTTTTTTAAATGGTGTTTTTGAAAAATGATCCGTCCTTGTGTCTCTCCTGCGAACTACAGACTCACTTTAATGTGCTCAAAGCTGCGCGTTTGAACCTTGGAGAGTTTGGAAGTTATTTTATTCTTATTTTGTTTAATTAATTAATTTGTTTATTAGTGAGAATGTATTTTGTCTAACGGTGTGGGTAAGCTGTTTGGTTGTGGCAGTAGTTGCTGTGAATTTTCTTAAAAATATGGGAGGGAAAAGCTGGAGAAGTTGAGCGTGGTGGGCAGCTCTGTCAAATAACAACACAAAAAGACTAAAATAAAAAAAACCTTTAACGACATGTAACGGTAAGTAAAACCCTTATCTTTATTAGGAGATAATCCTCTTAATTTACTCTCTCTTAAAAAAAAAATCGTTTTAGCCCCACCATCGTATTAACCCCACCCAGAGTCAGTGAAGTTATTTAGCAGCCAAAGGTTGGAGGAAAAAAACTAATTAGCACCCAAATGTGCTGTCATTATCCAGCATGACAGAAATAATCATTTCTATAATCCCTGCTGCTGCCTCTGAATATTTCGACCCCCCCCCCCCCTTTTAACACCCACATGTCACAAATGAATTAGTTTTAATGGCCTGAAATGCCTCAACACGTTGAGTAAATGTTGAGTTTTCATAAAGGAGAAGGGGAGGGCCTGGCTGCCTAATAGGGGGGGAAGTGGATTAACCTGTGTGGCAGAGCTGTGAGTGCCCAAACACACCGAATGTCTGCTTACTTTCAGACCAATTAGGGCAGCACTTGAGATTACTTCAGGAGAAAAACACCAGCATCCCATCTGTGTTTGTCACAGGGAGGACGGGGGAGACGGGCGCGGTGGTCGTGTTTAAATAAAAGTGCAATGAGTTTGTGACGGCGTTCTGAATTTACACCGCCACTCCGAAATGGTAGTTGAGGTCCTGAGGCAGGCTGGTGTCTGCTGTGTCAAGACTTGTCCAAAGTGCTGTTCAACAATGCTGCAGCGCTCTCTGGATCTACTGTAATGCTTGGCAGCGTTGTGCGGGCTGAGCCGCCTCTCAGCTTTCTGCAGGGAACGCCTCGACCCCGTTTGCCACGAGGGCTTCTCACTGATGGGTTGAAATGTGGGGTGGATTTAGTTTTCCGGCTTCCCGACTGGTTTTTGAAATTGGTGATTGTCTGAGAAGAGACGCTTGTATTTTTCCCCCGCAGGATGACACCGTGTTTGTAATGCCACAAGCATTTCTACACACAACAAACTGGTTTGGGTCAAACAAAAGCCGACAACATGGGGGAAAAAGCAACACGGTGGCTCATTATATTCCTTATATTCTCAAATGGGTGGGGGGGGGGAGTGACGTTGCCCCTCAGCGTGAAGTCTTGTAAACTGCGTATTTGATTGGCCTTTTCTCTTGAATCAAGCCCCATTCCCATGGCAGCAGGCGCACTGTTTTTCTCTAATCGCCTTGTGATCAGGAATCAACATGTCATCCAGGCTCTGTGGGCGGGCGGGGGACTCTAATTGGCCGAGGAAATAGGAAAGATGAAACAGGGCTTCCTCTCCTGTTCCTCGTGCCCATGGTGATGAAGTTTTCAGCTTTGTGGAAAATGAATGAAACTGATGTGGAGTGAGCAGCGGTGGATTTCTGCTTAAGATACTGTGGCTGTGCTGATGCGGCCGTCAGCAGGTTTTCTTTCTTTTTCTTTTTCTTTTTTTTTAAATTTTACCGCAAACCATGATCAAAACCATCAGATATTTTTCTGCCGATAAAGTAGCACTCTCCTTTCTGAATGCAGAAGGGGATCTGGTAAATGGGTCAGATTTGTCCTGAGAGTGACCTTTTAGGACTATTTTCTCTTCCCATAATCGCTTGTGACTGCAGGATATTGTCACCTCGGCCAACCCTCAGAGACGCTTTCAGCCTTTGTTGCAGGCTCTTCTCACTAATGGCTCTCGTGCAGAACAACGGTATAGCTCTTTCTGTAACCCAGAGGTGGCACACATTGTTTTACAACTGTACTTCATACCTGTCTGACAGATTTAGAAACATTACATTATATGAACAAAATATTCTCTGTGGGGTTACTTTTGATGGAGGTGGCACGATATTCACTCCTAAACCAAGCAGAATAATGAAAAAAAATGTTGTTCTCAAGTTATGAATGTGTCCCCTTGTGCTCCACCAGACTGCATAGAGCGTTAACTTGGTCTCTGTAGAGCCGGGCTGCGTGGCTGGAGTGATCATTGGGGAGTTAAGCAGCAGCATATGTACTGTAGATAGCTACATGCCTCTGTGCAGTTTTTATGAAGAAGCACTGAGGCAAGCAGCGGCATGGAGGACAGCCGTGGGCAGTCCCACAGGTCCTCAGCACACTCTTGGCAAGCTGTATGTTGGGTAGCCAAAGCAGATGGTGACCCTTTTTTTGTTTTAACCCCTCAGTGGGTTAATTAACACTTCTATTCTCAATACAATCCATGAATGACGCAACAAATGTAATTATAATTATTATTTAAAAAAAAATTTTCAGTACAAATGTACATGTGCCGCTGATTGAAAGTAGTGTTTAAGCTGCCTGAGGCACAGTAGCATGAAGAGATTTTTTTTTTCTGTGACTGTAAAGGATTGCCTCGAGACATTGGGTTTTATTATTTATTTTCTGTTGGGTAGATAATGCATTACTCACAGTCACAGCTGTAAATGTGGATCTCTTTTACTAGTGCTGCTTCAGATTTATTCTTAAAATAGCAAAACATTTGATTTACCTTTGCAAAATGGTGGTTCGCTATATTTAGTTTCATCGCTCTCTACTGGCCTCTAGTCTGTCTCTAGGGACGACTGTGCGCCGGCTTTATTCTTCTGCCAATGAGGATGCTTTCTTCCTGGCATCTTCGCTTTTAATTTCCTACTCTCTGGTGTGACAGTGGGTTAGCCATAGGCCTTAATAATGACCCCACAGCAGATGTGCCTCTGTTTATTTCCAGTGGGCAAGATTAGAGAAGTTAAGACCATATGTTGCTTTTCAGACTTTGTCGTTTTATGGCAGTGACAGGCCGCCCGGCTCCTTAATTACATCTGGGGAAGACGGAAAAGCAATTCCATTGTTGAGTGGTGGCAAAACACCATGGACAATTTCTGTGTATATTTGGCAAGTAATTTCCCTCAGGCAACTCCCGCTGTCCGCTTAAACTCATTTGGGATTCATTGTCTTTGATAAACCCATAACTTCGTATTTTAATGTTGTTCAACATGTGGTGCTATCTTTTCTGAGTTGCTTGTGTGTTCATTGATTTGCTCAAAAAATATTCCTGTGGATTTTATGGGAAATCTGTGGTCTTTGTAATTTGCTAAGGACATATTTCATTTTAAAACATGCTATGATTTTTCCCTGACAGGTAAACCTTAGGGGACCGCACAGGAGATTTGGAAGAGCAGTGTCGTGCCACCAGCAGCGTCTTCGATCGGGGTCAGAGCAAGGTGTAAACTCCACGTCTTGTAATATCCGTGTTCAGTAAGTAAGAGCTTGATAGACTTCACTGATTCATTTTGTGTAACTGGTTTGGTTTTGGTCTGTAGTAAAAAGTTTGATAGACACCTGAGGTCAGGAATATACCAGGCTGTGCTGGTCAGCTGCTCAGAGGGCCTTACTGTGGGGACTGGTTGTTTGGAGTCTGTATGTATTCATGCTCACAGTGGAGCATTGTGATGGTTTTGGCTGCTTGTGTGTGTGTGAGCGCGTGTGTGTGTCTGTATGCGCAAGGTTTCACATGTCCCCCATTGCTATTTGAACAAAGTCACCTTTCAGTTCTCCTCAACTTCATTCACCCCTCACATCTAGCATTTTCAATATGTGCATGATATATCTGGTTGATCACCTCCTGGCAGCCATTTAGTGGAAGCCCTCAGCTCTTAGAATATGAAGAAAGACATGAGAATATCTCAGCTACTAAGTAAAGCACCGAGGCAGCAGTTTAATCTCTCTATAGATTCCCCCATCCCTTCAAAGCTGTTCCTATGCAGATTCCTTTATCCCCTACAGCTGTTCTGTAATTTTTTTTTCATGTATTCACTCATTTCAATTAGATATTTTGACTCAGCAGCGGTTAGACACTGAACGTTTGGCTCTCACTGATCTGACAACTGTTGCATTATGGCTGCATTATAGATTACAAAATATTTGACACTGTAATTGAAAATGAATGATTTAGATAACATTTTTGCCATAGCTTTTAAAATGAGGGTAAATACGTTAAAACTAGTAATGATTATTTTTAGTTTTCATTAATGTCCATTATTTTTCTTATCATCTGGGTAAATAGTTTTGGTCTAGAAGTAGATAACCATTTTTCTGAAGTTTCTATAATTGGCATGGAAGGAAGCCGGCAAACAACAAAACCAGAAGTTTATGTAAATTGTCAAATGTGGTTGAAACATAGATTTGGCTGCAGCTGTGTTTTTAGCAGAGAAGATGTCTCTGGTCCAACTTGGCTGGCCATTGTTCAGAAATTTGCCCTTTTAAGTATCTTTTTCTGTTGTGATGGTTTAGATAAGGATGGGAATCTCATTCCTGGCACATAACACAATTCCCAAATAGTTTTTGTCTGAAGACTGCATGTCTGGTCTGGTTGTGTATTAAGAGCCCTCCAGATCAAAATGGACCATTACCAATATCAGTGGCCAGACTGGTTATCAAAGCTCTCCCTAAACTTCCCACTAATCAGTGAACTGATGATTCCTCCTCTCTCATTTTGACGGTTGTATTATTTTTTGTGTTGTAAATGATAACCAGACTGCATATAATTTCATGAATATTGGAACGATAATAATAATAATGATGGTATTAGGATAGCACTATATGTATTTATGATCATTCATGGTAACTCAATAATAGGGGTCCTTGTTTTATACGCTCTCACACCTGACTTGCTGTGAAGAGTGACATGCTGGCAGTTCTAAAACAAAATGTCACCCATACCTCCATCACTCACTCATGACCAACACATGACCACCTGCAGGCGTTGGTCTCTCCCATATTTGTAGTAAATTTTCCTGATTTGAATTCCGTTTTATGGTTTTATCGCCCCAACACACTCCAATATTATATAATTAAAGTAGTTAGAAAGCACACTTCCTGAAGGATTGAGCATATTTAATTCAAATATATGCAAATGTGTGCTAACACTGTAGCCCCCTGCTGTGTAAAATGATTTAAGTCAACTGTAAAATATAATCCAGTCCTGACGCTAACCAAGCTCTTCCCTTCTCACGACACATTAGAGTTGTGTCATTTGTCGGTGTGTTGCTGTGTCAGATCCAAATGCATTTGCTTGACATTGCTAATAGAAAAAAAACCCACTTCCTGCACCAAAGGTGGCACCTTTTGGTAACGGTTTTGAACCTCAATTTCCTTTCTTCAGCACAACAACTCAAATAGCTACTGTAATACAGAGACACTACAAGAATAACTTCGTAAAGACGGAGCTTTTTAGTCAAAACACCATGTCATGTAAAATGGGTTAAAATCCCATTTCATCATAGCTGAATGAATTATATCTCTATGATCATACTGTGTTGTTGTTATTGAAAACCATTATTATTACATTTCATTCACCATATATAGATACATATTTGAACAATTATTAAGACTGATTTTATTATTATTTGGTTTTCAGGACTTCTGGCAATAATGAGGCAGATAAGCAAGCAACATCTTGCAATTGAAAAGTTTAATTTTCTTATAAATTAATTCAAATCAATCAGTCAAAAGCAGAAGGCGCTTGGTAAAGAAATAAAGAAGCTAATAGGGCCAGGAGACAAATGCAACCTTTTTCACTGATTAGATATCAACCTTATCGCTCTCAAGCTGCAGTCACCCTGTGCCAGCATTGATTTGCCACTGGCTAAGGTTGATTCCCTCATTTGTTTCTGTGTAAACTCAGCTGAGCCCTCATGGTATTTGTGGTTCTCGGTGAAAACCTGATTAGCAAGCTGTGTGGGTGTACTCCCATTTACCAAGAGGTGGCTTTGGCACATCTGAAAATGAGTTAACAATATGGAGTGTGACAGGAATTGGCAATAAAGGCCCAGTGGTTGACAACCTCTTTGTGGATGTAATTTGGAAATTTCAAAAGTTTTACTGTTTATTCTTTTTTTCCCCCCTCTGTGAAAGGAAAAGTGATCCAATTAGCTTTGGTCTTCACAGACTACTCTTACTGTGGCCTATTGAGCAAATTCTTTAAGTAGCAAGCTGTCTGAGCTTTTTCTGGCAGTTTAATCAGGCTTGACCGCGTTTAGGGCAAAAGAGTGATTTCCTTGCTTCAAAGGCCTTACACACATTCACCTATAAACACACGCAGAGTCTCAACAGTCTTGAAAGTTTTGAAAAGTTAGAGCTGTTTGGCGGGGTGGGGGTCTGTTGCAGGCTTTGGTTCTGGCGAAACCAGTACAGAGTGACAAACAAAGACTTTATTTAGACCCTGTCTGCTTGCCTGTAAGGTGAGCTGCGGCCACTACTCCTGACGAGCTGCAGGTCATGTTCCACTTCCTCAATAAGGATACAACATTTCAAAGTTGTAATGTAATGAGCTTACGTGATTTATTTTGCACCATTCATTTATTTCCACCAATGTTTCTTGCACAACTAAACAGGCTGATGACCAATGACCGCTGTTTTCTAAATTTTTGTGAAATTTCAGTTTTCTGCAGACAACTAGAGGGTTGAAGCTTCAGAGAGACTGTAAGATGTAATGTACCAAGTATTGATTTCCTCTCACAGAGAACCTTTATTATTTGCTCCGTCTGCAGCACAGGAGAGTGATGGACAAACCAATCACAGAGTCTGAATAATAATGGGAATGCTGTGCGTCTGTGTGCTGGTATGGATGGAGCTGTGCGTGTTGCACTATTTGTGGAAGGTGCTCTGCTTACTGATGGGGGGATTGATTCTAGTGTGTCAGTCATTGCGTCAGAGCTGAATAACAGACACAATGATGGTCGGATGAAATGAGCTTTTTTTGTTCTAGAGAGAAGGGCAGCTATAAACTTAAAGACAAAGATTGTTTTAGGAGACCAGGCCCTAATGAGTGAAGATGTTCTAACCTTTACTCAAAGCAACTGGGACTTTTGTACAATTTGTAAAATGTTTAACCAACCGTAAGCAACCAGTGTAGGTACAATTAGTGTGAGATATAAAGCTCATGTACTTGTGCAGCAAGTGTCTTTATTACTGAGTATTTTTGGTCAGATTCTTTTTGGTGTTTGCTCAGAAAAGAGTGTTAGGTGTCGGCGAGCCAATGAAATAGGATCCAGGAGGGCTAGTTTGGGCAGTAGATCTGTGAGTTTGAACACTTCCAAGATGCCAAAACACAGCAGGGCACTTTGTAAAACTGAGAGAAGATTTAAACATGGATCACCTTTGTGTATGTGCATAGGATGCTCTCTCCCTCAGCACCCATACAAAGACAAAAGGATTTCAACATGTTTTATGTCTGGATTTTCACTGGGCATCACACCCCAATTTCACATCCCACTGGGAGCATTTCAGAAGTGCATTATTGACTTGTTCAGATTTAGTTGATTTAGTCTTTTTTTGTGCTTCTTCTATTGTATTGTTGATATAAAGATGTGATATACAATCAGGAATCTGTACATTTAATTTTCAGTACTCTATGCCATTCCTGTGTCTGACTTCTTGTTCAGCTCTTCTGCTCTGTGATGCAGCTCCCTTCAAAACTAGACTCGGTGTGTATTTTATGTGAATAGCCACTTCTAGGATGCTTCCGAAATGCGCTGTGACACTTTTTGATGAAATACCAGCATTGACTAGAGTCAATAGAGGCTGGCATGAGCTCCAATAGCCTGAATGAAACACCGTGCTCGGTGAAATCGAGCCATTATTCTACTCAATCTAAGGCATGGAAAACAGTTTGGTATTGGTTGCAAAATGCAGGTGTTGTACATGCACTGATGTGATGTACATTTTTCAGCTGCTACCTTGTTGTTGTCATGGTTTGGGATCAGTCTGAGTCAGTCAAACATGCTACAAAGATGGCCACAGTTAACACCACTGTAAACTACTGTAGATGCTGTTGTGAGAAATGAGCAGGACAACAAACCTGTTGCGGCTGAGACATAAACATGGTGCAGAAGTGGAGCGTAGTGTGGCATTTCCTCCCTGCTTGTACTTGTGACTAAATGGCCAGGAACCTTTTCAGTCTCAGGCTTATTGCTCTGAATTTCAGATCGGTCTGCCTCTATAGCCATTAAAGTTTAGAACAAACTCTATGATATCCCAGATAATTTAGTTGACCCAGCCAAAGTCATTGCTAGCTTGGCTGCTTGTTAAATCTGAGGGAGGTAGCACAACCATGATAATTGCTGTGTCCCATTTGTTTTGATATTTCCTTCACTGCTCTCGTAGCGTGAGATGTATAACAAGGTGATTTGTCACGCCGCTCAGCCGGAGAGTGAAATGTCAGCGTAATCAATCCCTGCTGCTCTTGGAAACCATTACTTTTAGAAAGGCATGAGTTAAAATATCAGAGCCAAAAATACCTTTCTATGTTGTAAATATAAAATGATGAGGTGAGGAACATTTCTGTGTTTGTCAGATCAATAGCGCCCGTCTAACCTGTCCCAAAGAAATCATCTCCCTCTTCCTGTGTTTGTACATGTGTCACAGTTTCAATGCTGGAATGTAAATGTTCCCTGAATGCCGATCCTTTTTGTTTTGTATACACAGTCACTTATCGTTTAGTGAGTGAGGCCATGTTGTTGCCCAATCTTCAAGTGTGTGACAAAAAGATGGAAGTTGTTTGCACTTGGTCTGACGTGCTCCTGGCCCGATGCTGAAAAGCCGACCAGCTCCGACACACGCTTACGTTGATGTCTCTGTTACTGTGGAAATCTCTATATGCTCGTTTGCATTTTATGGGCCATAGAAATGTGTTTAATGCTTTGCAAACCCACGTGTGTGTGTGCATACATTCATTACCATTACTATGTCTCAAATAATAAGCTGAGGATTATAAAATGAGCTCTTCGGCATATGTTGAGGACAGGGAGTGAGGTGACAGAGGGTAAAAATGCAGACATTTCACCAAATGAAACTAATTTTATCACACAGTTGTTGGTGTAATGGATGACATGTTGGGTACTTTAAGGATCGCTTTTTGACCTTTACAGAGAAATTCATTCCACGTGCACCGACCCTTGGAGACACAGATTGAGCCCTCAAATAAGTACTCTTTGTCATCCAGCAAGGCTGCCTAGCAACCAGGTAGCAAAAGCTTGAAGAAGTCATATTGCGACACCTAAGGATTAGTCCCCTGTGCAGCAGTTAATATTGTTAAAGTGATTTTGAAGCTATGTGCTAATGGCAGGATATCAACAGTGAGAACTAGGATGAAAGTAGTTGATGTTAGTAGCATATATCAAAATATTTCACCTATTAAGTAGGATCTGACTTGAAGAGAAATTAAGAGAAGGTCTTTCCACTCTACTGCTGTTTACGGTCTGCAGGAGGTGGACAGCCAGAAAGCTGTTGACAGGGAGCGAAAGTAAATGTCTCCAGCCCTGCAGGTTTCCCTAGGAACACAGAAACACGTCTGGTCCACTTTCAGAGATGGCAGATTATCACACTCCCCTTTTAGTTCTACAGCACAATGCAAAACAGAACAAACTCAGAAAACAAAACAGAATCAGAGAATCAGAAGATTGGAAAGTTAGATGTCATCCCGTTGAAAAAGAGAGTCAGATTGTTGGAGAATTAATGTTTCCTGCTTTTAAAACAATGCTTGGTGCTTTCAGTCCTGTAATATTGGAGTATTAATATCAATAGACCAAATGTGCAGTTCTACACTTAATCTCTCAAACTAAACCTTCAGCACACCTCTACAGCCACAGGATTTATGTACTTTTCTTCATAATCACTCAAAGGGAGGAGGGAACAGTGGGTTGTGTGTCTAAAAATTTGCCTGCCAAATGGAATTGACAGTGGAATAAGATCTCTAAATGATTGTTTGGTATAAAACAAACACTCAGTCCTGTTCCTAACCTTACTAGTCCAAGGGCACTACACAACACAAAATTATTTAGTTAGTATAAAACAACTGAAAAGTGCCTTTTTATCCCCTCGCTGCAGGAGAGAAACAGTAACAATAGAAGAGAATTGCCATCATTTAGAAACCCCAGTCTCTAACCACTGCTGCGATTCCAAAATGTCACCATTACTTATCATTACCCATTGCAGTCGATGTATTATACAGCCACTGAGAATTCTCACAGCTCTTACTGAGATGCACTTGTAGATACAATACAGCCCCATCTTGCCGTCTACTATCATCTTGCTGTGAAATGTAACTCACCTTAATCCCCAAAGTGGTGTAACACAACCCCTTTTACTGTGGTGGTGTTCAGCGTGGTGTAGTTTCTTTGGTTACCCTTGAAATGCTTGAAAATATCTACTGTAATATGCCAGCAGCCTTGAGGGGGAAATAATTGGGTGTTCAGAGTTTTATCCACTAATAACCATTTGTTTTGGGTCTTTAAGCCTGCCTCCTTAGATCATTTAATTAGTCTTTGCAAACAGTTTCCCTGGACAACGAGCATTTCACAAAAGCCGTTTCTAGGTACTCGTGACTCCACTACACCACCAGGGGAGTCCTACACTAAATCCTTTGAGAGGAGGGTTAGGGATTCTGCTTTTCTTTTGTGAAAACCATTTTAAAGAGGTGTTCATTCAGCTACATTGTCCCTTTGTAGACTGTTAGATTGTGTTGCACTATTCTGAGTTTTTCAATGATTTCATCCATCCTGTTTATGTCAGAAACATCACCAGAAATTATATCTTTCAAAATGAACATGCAGCTGAATTAACATCTCTCCAAAACAGTTTAAAGAAAAAAATATTTATAACCACCAGAAAGGGAGGATTTACTACACAACTGTTTGTATTAGACTTACTATTAGCGAGGTATACCTAACACACCGGCAAATGAATGTGTATGTGCTGGAATGTTGCAGGATTTCTCCAGCTTAGGCCCAATTTTAATTTCTCTGCAAACGTTTTTCAGCTTTAGTTGATGTTTCATTACAATAATGAAACAGAACATCTGCTGCGGCTTTCTAACTTGCCCCCCCATGCAATTATAATTACCACATATCTTAAAATCATAGTGACAGTGCAATAATATGCTGCTGCGGAGATGTGGAAATCAACAATAACCCCAACTGTTAGTCACTGTGCACCAGCAAAAATAATAATTATATATAAGTAGTAATAATTACTGGTTGGCTGTTTCTCGCAGCAGTGTCTTACAGTGGAGCAGAGGCACAGTTTTGAAGCTTCAAGTCTGCTTTGTTGGTGCGTACGTTTTGATGGCAGGACCTCATCCTTTGTCTTTTCTCCATGTGTGTGCCGCATCCCTGCTGAGCTCTGATGGTTTTTCTCCTTGGAGGAGACCATTCACCTCCCAGCTGCGCGTGTTCACTAGGTGTCAGCTCCGCTTTGCCTCACCACATCTTTGCTGCATTGGCTTCACAGTGAGCTCACCGTGTCAAGATGGCTCCAGAGATAGAAACACCAAACAATCAGAACTAGAACTCACCACCCACCCCCTTTCGCCTCAGAGCCTCACATGGGCCCTGTGTAACAGATGGTAAAAATAAACCACCTGTCTGTCTTACACATCATTAAATTATACTATGAGTTAGTGCATTCGAGTACAAAGCTGTGCCAAGTCATAGTATAGTCTCTCACTGTGTCCGAAAGTGTAGTGGCAAAAAATATCAGGACATCTTTTATCAGGAAATTAAGTTCGTACAAGTGGGTGTCATTTTGCACTTGATGGCTAGACATTTACATAATCACTAAACATGAATGGCACAACCACTGCTTTCTGCTGTTCCTACAGAGTGAGCCTGTTACTGGCGAATGTTGCATTATGGGTTGTTTGAAGCTTTAATGGAGCTATTGATAACATTTTTATATACATAGTGCAGAATAAAACTATGGCTTCTCCTAAAAAAAGAAGATAAATAGAATAAGAGGACTGGGAATTAATCATCATTAAAATGTGAATGTTTATATGACCTTTTAATGTTATAAGAACGGCGAGTTTCTTTATTTCAATTTACAGTGTGTCCAAAAGTATTTAGGAAGATAAGTTTACACAAATGTCTAATGGCTCATGTAATATGTTTGCTGCAATGGAGGAAATACATTCCTAATGAGTTGAAAAGAGCTGAAACTGTTTTTGTGTATTTATATATTATATTATATAATATATTCAGGCCGTTGTAGTACATTTACCAATTAAGACATATTAACAATTTCTCCTCTGGCACCTCATCTGAAGTAAGAGCAGAGGTTGACACATTACTCAGACAATCATTGCCAAGGTAATGCATTACACAGTCCTTTATTTTCTTTTTGTAACTGATTTATGAAGGATTAGTTGTAGCGCGTGGAGGAGGGATGGAGGGCTTCCGCTGAGACCCAGCTGGACTGCTGGACTGTGACGTCTTAATCCACAATCCTTACAGCTATGCCGAGGACAGTATTTCAATTTGTTGTCTGGAAGTTCTTGATCAACAACCTTACTATGATAGGCGAGTGGTCATGTAGAATTTTAATTATGATTATTATGATTAATGTTATTATTTTAATAACTAGGCTTTACAACTATTGTGCACTGTTAAAAACCTTACCCTAACAGATTTAGCAGTTGCATCTTCTTAAAGCGATGATGACTCCTGGGAGACTCGGCTTTGTATGCAATTGTAACTCCCCAACGACCCACTCTAGGAATACTCTTACATAATCATGTTGGAGTAAGTCAGCCAACAAGGGGGTGATTTCCCTCGCTGCTGTGTGATGTAATAACTGAATATTAGACAGGGAAACTCCAAATCCCAGGAATCATTAGGACTAGTTCATTGTGTGGTAACTCTCCAGATGATTCAACTGTATTAATCTGTTCGACTCAGCACAATAATCTATTGATAGTAACTGAGGAGCGGCTCTCTCCTCAGACTGACTCTGCGTGCAGTTCCCAGGGCATGCACTGGTGGCCTGTTCTGACTCAAGACAGGAATGTGCTGTCTTTCCCCCGTTGTCCTTTGTTTATCGCCAGCTGTCTTAAGCACTGTGTTCTGTGTTCATCAGTTTTATTTGCCCTTCTGCCACAACAGATCCCCATTTGTAATTTCCACTACATCAGAGCCGGCGCCTGTCGGGCAAGGAAACCCTTTCTGTAGGTGGTTTGACGAAATCAGAGTTTTAACACCCCCAGCACCAGTCCCTCCACATGCCCGATATAATTTGCTGTTACCGGCGCCTCCTCCAGACTGAGCAGTGCTGATGTCACGGTCAGCTGAATGTGTCAAATGTGTGATCAATCGGGCAGTTTGAAAAAGGAAACTATGGTAGAATTTGAGTCTACTTTTGTCATGCGGATAGATAAATGAATCTAAAACCAGCGAGATGCCATGAGACACCAGCATATGCGATGTGGGTATCAAAACACTCCAGGTGTCAAACCTTGTATGGGTTTTTCCTGTGTTATACCCTACTCTCCTTAGCAGCGTTTTGTTGGAGCTGTGATGACTTTGTTGAAGCTATAATGAGGTCCATTCCTCCCTCACAGCCTTAATTGGCTGTTAATGCACATCAGCACAGAGTAAAAGCCTTTCACTAGTGCCTCTTCACACCTAGCTGTTGCTGTTCAGGCAGTGATTTTTGTCCTATTTCAGCTGGGGTTCAGATGAAAGTTTTAAAAGCCGCTGTGGAAACGAATGACAATATCATATAAGGGTTTCATCCACACAATGAACCTCTTAAGTATTAAATCAAGAAAATGTGAGTTTTTCACCAAGGTTATCGACCCAAGAATTATTTATTACGTGATAAAAGTTGGTCTGCTATATATCTTAATGTAGTTGTTGTTTAGTTGGGGCCAGTTTTAAACATTTTGAGGATCAGAAAACTGTAAGACTTTTATTTGGTATATGAAATGTAAGAGTTAAAATGCAAAGATGTAACAAAACTCTGGATTACTGTATCCTCTAAAACGTTTGGGCCATTTTCAGTTTTGATTTATAAGGGATAAACATTGAAAAATAAAAGAAAATGAGATAAATGTTTTAGATTTTTAAAAAAGACTAGGCTCGTGTTTTTTTTTTTTTCTGTAGATTCTCTTGACACTTTCATTTCTGATCATCACTCATGGTGTTGCACGCCACAAACGTCAATCCAAAAACAGATCTTTTGAGCACTCTCTGGTGTTGCTAGGAGTGGATCAGTTTTTCTCGCTTGGGCTGGTATCTGAGGTTGTTGAGGAAATGCCGAGCACTTACAGACTCCATCGTCACACAGTCATAGATTAACCCAGCTCCACTCGCCCTCGGGCACTAGACAGTCATGTTGGCTTGCGTCAAGGAAAACTCGTGCCTCAGTCTTCCCCAGTGACTGGATGTGCTCACACGTAATCACAGACACAATGACTTGGTCAGAGATGATCAGAGTAATTTTCCGGCTATTTTCCATTGCCAATAAAAACTTGAGCTAGAGCACTGCTGACTTCTATTCACTGCATAGTAATGATACTGCAGTAATGGGAAGACATGAAATGAGCTGACTTCTTAACCACAAATGTCAAGTTTCTAGAAACACTAAATTAAAAGCCAGAGAGAGGTTTCACCGGATAAAAAATAAAGAACTGCTGGTGTAGTTAGAGAGAAAAGTCATACGGGAGCATTCTCTGGTCACCATCACTATCTGTAGTAAATGTAATAGAATTCAATAGTTGTTGAGACATTTCATTACAGATGTTAAGATGTTAAACTGGTAGTGCTGTAAGATCGAGAATCACCCAGGTCAGTGGGCTTCATCCTGTGGAGAGCATAAATGTCTAAGAAATGTCACGGTAATCCATTCAATAATCATTGTGAGACTAAAGATAGGATATTGCATCATATCACTATACTTACATTTGCAATACATCGATACATTTTTTTTAAAACTGGGGCACTAAGAATTGATTCAGCTACTTGACTTATCACAACCGAAGTACCACTACCCTTGAAAGAGGAAATGCGAACAAGATAACCAGCCATAAGCCACTACTGTCAGGACTGGAAACACAGATAGGCCACTGGAGATTTGACTCGCTAGAAGCACATTCATGGTTTGTGGTAAAGGTTTTTCTGAGGTACCAGTGTTGTAGCTGAGGTGAAGGCTCAACTCCGAGAGACTCTCTGGTTTGTCTGCGTGGGAGAGTCAATCGGCAGCAGTAGCCCAGCTGTTTATCATATTAACGTTACCGTTGTCAGCCCTGAATATCTTGTTAAACTCGGACGTCGGGCAGTTAGTTATCGACAGACCATGTTGTGTTTACTCCCACAGAAAACGAACAAATCTCTCACTTATTAGCATGACGTTGCCTCTCTGTTGTCTTTTATCAGCAGCCCTTTGAGAGAGATAAAAAGTGAGACTATAGTTATCAGTGTTGTCATATTTCTACAAACTGAACATGAAAATATGAAAGCAATGTGCTGTTAAGAAACAAGCATTATCTGGCCACTTCCTCCTCCCTGAAATAGCATTTTCTTTCTTCAGTTGCGGATGTCTTGATATGTAGAAAATCATTTCTTTGTGTGTTGAAGAATCACATTTGTTGTCATTTATCCACATCTTGGAAAGAACACAGTGACTGTATTAATGAGTTAATCTGTGATTACTACCCCGATTCAAGAGGCTTTTGGATATTTCAGTCTAAACCGACTGGATAACAGGATACCACAGAGCCGTGCTGCAAAAAAGTTCTTCACGTCACATGTCCACTTCCTGGTTTACAGCTCTGGATTCAGAGGCGGGGGAGGGTGGGGGGTGGCTCAGTCTGTTGCGGCAGCAAGACAACACAAACAAGCAACTCTTAACATTGTTAGGACATCTGGAATCCAATAAGTGCCGACGATGCTTGATCTTACTCCATCAGATCACAGGCGACTGTATCTTCCTGTCGCCAGCTTAAAGTCACACAGTGCCGAAACTCCAGTATTCTTCTGGGCAATGAGAAATCCATACCATTTAACACAAACCTTAAGAGGTAATACGTTTACTAAGGTCAGGAGATTATTCTGAGTGGGCACCAGAGATAGACATTTCATTGAGGATGAACTGCTCACACTCGTCTCTGGAGTCTGTTGAGCAGAGGTGTTGCTTTGTGCGTTATCTCCTCTTGGCACTATATGGTGCTGCTAGATTTCCCAAACGTGGTGCTGAGGGGATTTAGAAGCTATTGGGCAACTGGTGTCTCATGTTATTTATGGAAAAGAGGAGGAGATGAGCAGGCTGTAGAGTCTGCTTTCTTATTTTGAGTAACACATTTGTTCACAGTTGCTCCCCCACACCCACACACTGCTTTGTTCATATGATACAATTATTTTTTTACCGAACGTCTTTCTTGTCACCAACTAGAGATCTCTCAGTGAGTTCGCACGTTTCCCACAATATCTTTCTCCTATGTTGAGCAGATTTTTATTACAACAGCACATGTTCTGTCACAAAATCCATGTCAAAGGAACAGAGAGGGTATTTGTTACTATTACTGCAAGTACTAAACTTGTTTGGTTTCATCTTTCGCTCCAGGTGGACCAACCTGGCCTTTTCCCCAAGTACACTGATTAATTTATGATCTTCTGTGATAAGACTCTGTTCCCTGTTTGTTTATCCCACTGGGAGGTAAATCTAACTCGAGCTTTCATATTCTGGAAAGACGTGCACATCAAAATCCTTGAAGCTATTGTCCTCATTCTGATCACCCGATGTGCTGTGATTTTCCCTTTTTGAGATTGCTGATTGCGAACGAGAGTCTTTGTAAGCAAAACATTGACCACCCTCATGTTTCTGAAATCTGTCAAAGTTGGTGTACTCTATTTTAGTTAGGTGATGTTTTTAATTCACTGTACTGACCTGTATATTTTTATTCAAATGATTAGAACTAACATAAGCTTAAAATGGGAAATGAAATAAACGATTATGACAGGACCCCTTCGAGAGAAATACTTCCATTATAACACAGTACTGATTATTGAATGCTTGAGTTCTCGTCTTGCTGACGCTAGTTCTGGAGGTGTTTTTAGGGCATTTTTGTATAAGTACATCTTAAAATATGATTCATCATTCCTTTTGTGTCATCAATTATTACAAACTGCTTTTAAGACTCTGCTAATTTGATTTGATACATCTTCCATCAAGGCAGGTGGTGTAAAAGCTTTCTTCCACTGTAATACTGATTCATCTTTATTTCAACTCCTTATAGATTTTTCATAAAAAGGAGTTTTAAAAAAAAATAGTTATTTTACCAACCCCACACCTATTTTGAGTGGATTCTGTTGGCCAAGTTAGTTCCTCTTTATGTCCGCATAACTTGAAGTAGCTCATTAGGAAAGCATGTCTTCACTCCAGTTGAGGCAATACAGATCAAAGTCTCCTAATCTGTCCTAAAATGTCACCTACAACGGCAAGGACAGTCACTGCTGGCTCTCAGCAGAGATCTCATCATCAAAGGTGGTTTCAATCATGAAAGGTGTTTTCAGTAATGAAGAAGCCATTGGTCCATTGACAGTTGCTAGGCAACTCCATCAGCATTACTCCAGCAAGTCAAGGAGCACTAGTGGGGAGATTCAAGGGGTGAGACATGCAAGGGTATTTTAGCGTGTGAATGAAATGTGGGGATTTAGCAATGTCCCTATTGAGCTCTGTCCAATTTACTGGTCTGTGACAGATTTTGATAGGGTTATGATGGTGGAGCAGATGAACCTTCATGGGGCCACAATGCTGTAGCTTAGCATCATTTAAAGGGACACAATGGGACACACGCTTCCTCTTTGTGCCTCAGACAACAGTGTGGCGATTGAAGCAGGGAGGATGATTTGTCTGTTTCCTTTTTTTTTTTCCCTGTGAATGCATGTGAATGTAGGATACAGTTTGCCACGTTTCTGCTTGAAATGAGGAAGGATTGGAAAAAAATTACAGTAGGGCTGAAGAATTTACTGTTTCATTCTTGATATGAGATGTATTTGTGTGAAATAAATAAAAAGATGCATTGTGATAAGGCAACGTGTTTTCCTGCCTGGCCAAATTAGAAAAGTTAGTACAGTCTGTTTCATCTGACAGTTGCATAATTCTTCCCTAAAGCAAATGTTTCATCATAGTGCACTGATTCATGAGATACATGTACCTCATGGATTTTAACATCAAACTTTCTAATTAGCCAAGAAGAAATTTTTTTTTTGTATGTATGTTTTTTTTTTTTTTTTTTTTGCAAATTGAGTTTCTAATTCTTTAAAACTGCAAACTGTGAGGCTCGTACTAACAAGCCTTTTTGAGGCCCATCATCTGATCCCCAGTCCTAGTTCCTAGAAAAAGGTTTATCTGCCCCCCCACTCCTCTTAGTTGCTCTTCCTGCTGATAGTTATGATAAGAAAAAAAAGGGAAAGTCTAATGCCTCAAGCACTATGTGGGAGTCCAAGTGGAATGTTTGACAACAGAAGCCTGAACACATGCTGTGTAACCTTCACTGACCTCTGCAATCCTGTCTCTGCGCGCCTCTACAAAGGAACGTTGTCAGGCTTTCCTGTATGCACCGCGGACAGAAATGAACTCAGATTAGCGCACTTTCTGTCTCCCACCTGTCTCCCCCTTCCAAACAGGTGGACAGAAAGAGGGAAGTGGGAACAAATGCAAATACAATGTAAAGCTGTCCCAGCATGGCTGTGGCATCTGTTCATTTACATTATCAGTTAAGCTTGTTTATATTTAACTTCATGCCTTCCAGTTTCACAGTATCTCACCTGAAGTCAGAAATCCCAAAGACTCACTGTAACACCAAAGACGCAATTTATCACACTTTTTTATGTTTTTATGCTTTTGACTGAAATGATTCATCTAATTAATGAAACTGTCAACTAACTAATCGACTAACTGTTAAAGCAAGAACTAAAAAAAACAACAAAACTGGAATCTCACATAGACTATCATTAAATAATCATTAAAATTTATACATTCTAAATTAAAATGGAATATATCCATATTTTTTCCCATTTCTTGGGGACAAAGCTCTTAGTTTGAGGTGCAGTCCTCATTCTTGAGAGAACAGTTCAATAGTTCCTCTTGTTTTACTCCTCTAGAGAATTGCCCTGAATTGTGTGTGTGTTTGTTCATGCCTCTTTGCCTCCAGTTGAACCATGGTAGTTATTGAGTCAATGATGATGGTCTCTCGTGGTTTGACTATTGCTTGTCCCCATTCACAGGGATTATTCATTAACACCAATCAATAGTACCACTGCAGTGTTTCCTGCTATCACCGTTCACAACCAACATAGACAGATAAATACAAATAGATGGCATGCAAATGTGACATTTACAGTTACTTCTAGCTTTATTCTTTCAAGAAATTGTTTGAGTGTGCAGATCAAAATTATAGTTGTTGATAATAATGCACTATATTCATTTAACCATTAAACCCTCAAAAGGGTTTAAAAAAAATTAAAGCTCTACTGTTAAAGTTTTAAAGATATAACACATTTTCTGAACTACAAAATGAAAGGAGAGACCTTCCTTCATAATTTCTTGGTTATGAAATAGATTTTTTTTATTTGGCTGTGCAACAATGTAGCTTTAGTGTGTTCTAATCTGCATGTGGAGATAAAAATATGCTGACACCTTAAAGCAGCGGGACAGCTTTGACAAACTTAAAAATAGACATTAGATGATGACATCATTGTTGGAATAAAGGACATTGAGGCCATTCATTTCAACATAAAAGTGTCTGGTACATCAAAACAGGCTTCGACTGGACGAGACACTCAGTCGTCGGTGAAACTTGATAAATATGGACAGTCAGACCTTCAGTTTTCAGAAAACCCAGCTCTGTGTGTGTGTGTGTGTGTGTGCGCGTGTGTAAGGCAATAGCCTGTGTCACCAACAGATCCATGAGTTCTTACAGCAGTCACCTGCCTATGTTGGCCTCTTGGCACACCTAGATGACATCTGGCTCCCGCTGGCAGTCGAAGGTTTTATGGGTTGCCTGTATTTGCCCGAGCTGTGTTATGTAATTGTGTTGCATAAGTGAAGTCCCCATGGGGATTATTAGTAGATTGGTAGATACCTCTTCCTGCCTGTGCTGTAGAGTAGTGCCTTCTTCAGAGTGAGGGATAATAATAGAGGAGAAGCTCCACTGGTCTTCCTTACATAAGCCTGGAAACTCAAAATGTGTCTCTTGCTTTATTTCATTTGCCAACCTCTCTTTCCACTCCCTTGTCAGGTGTGTGCACCATGGCGTCTAAACCTCACCCTCCTCTTATGAAGAAGCACAGTCAGACGGACCTGATAAGTCGCCTGAAGAGCCGGAAGATCCTTGGAGTCGGCGGCGAAGATGATGATGGCGAAGTGCACCGCTCAAAGGTCAGATTACGTTGCATAACTTTTTTTTTAATCCGTGTCATTTTTATTCAATATCTGCAGAAATGCAGAAACGCAGAGGCAAAAAGCTAGTGGATGAGTACAAAAAAAAGACTTAAATGTGAAAACATGTTTAACCAACATCACATGAATGGATTATATTGCCGCAATGCATAAACAAAAAATGGCACCATGCTTTTATTACTCCCTAGATGAGCTATGGATTCCTTTTAAAAGCCACAATGGGCTGCTAATTGCCTCATCACTCTGATAGTGTCCCATTGTGTGCATTTGGTCCTTATGCTTCATTGAATCTAGATCACATAATCCCATGAGCTCCCGCAGGTCCACCGAGATGTGACTGGCTCCCCTGTGAGACTCCATGCCTCGTTTATGCATGTATTGTATTCCTGCCTAACTTGCATTTGCACATTCATATAGAAAGTGCACAGCAGCGACATGTACACCAAGAAAACACAGCAGCACACACGCTGATTTGTGCCAGGAGATGTAAAAACACCTGTCATGTTCCTAGATGTTGTGTTGCACAGCTGCAGACTGGGAATCATTTTTTGTTACGTTTCAGGGGGCTTACATATCAAGATCACTTTTGTGTTTTTTTTTGTTTTTTTTTATCAGATTGCATTAGAATGATCATCGGCAGAGCAGACTGTTCCTCACTGAAATATTAATCAGGCAAGTGGGAGAAGGGAACAGAACAGAAGGGAGCAGGCATACGGTGGCGTCTGATAGCTTGTGATGAGATGTCAGCCCACTTTTCTCAGCCCTCCTGAGTGTTTGTTTTCTCCCTCAATGTTTTAGCGAGGAGGCTAATCCAGACATCTGCCGCTCAGATCCCTCTCACATTGCTTACTGATGGAGATGGATACATAAGAGAAACACTTAATGCCTCTGCATCCATACCAGTAAAGCCCATTTGATGGGGAGAAAATTGTTGAGGTTAGATGGCAGCTGTAATGATTGAACGTTGATCTAGCTACAGTCTATGTAAAGCACAGAAACACAATAATACTTAGGCTACTGCCGTCTATTGTGCGTGCTGCTTTGAATAGTAGGTTTCTCTGTTTAACTGTGGCATTGACCCTAATTTAGAAATTAAATTGTTGCTCTTGTGCAGTGTAATTGTGTACCTCTTCTGCTGTATTGTGCTGTTACTCTTGAGCTTTTCCATTTATCCTTGCCACAAGTGTTTGTGGTAAAGAGACCCATGGGATCCAACAGTAAGGTTAGCCGCATAGCCATAAGAACCATTCCCTGTAAACAAAGGAGGGAAGTGCTCCAGTAGTCCGCTGACTGTCTCTTCCTGCCTGTTCCTGCCTCTTTTACTGCTTGCAGATAAGAATACCACTCCCGTTGCGTACACTTCAGCGTGAGAGAGAGGGTTTGTACGTTTGCTACCATGCATGAGCGCAACCGTGCCAAGAGATATTGCCCTTCTTGGCTGTTGCGGCTCTGTCTTTAACCTACTGGTACATTACTTTGCTGCTAAGGTTGTGTAGCAACAACCAAGTTCTCCTAGCGTGAGCCCCTGCCTTCATTAATAAGACATGTCGCAGTGGTCTGTGCATGTTCTGTGCACCAGAGGATTAACACTGAGGCATATGAGATGGTGATCACTGAATGTAACAGAGCACAAACTTACAACATCCATCACACGGAAAGCATTTATACACAAATGACAGATGTTAGGATGTTGAGTAACAGATACTACTTCTCCTGACTATTTGTCTCTGGCTGAAATGTTGCCCTTTGTTTACTGACCACAGCTGAGTGAGTGACCGATGACAAGGCCAGGCCGTAGCAGCTGTGATTAAGCGTCTCTCTTCGCAAACAGCATTGTGTATTTCTTCCTTTTCCTGTTTCTCCCTCTCTCTCCCCAACTCCCTTCCGCTCGGTTCCACCTCTGGCCAACCCTGTGCCATCAGTTGACGCTCGGTTCCCTTCGGGTATTTCTCATGCCAGTCATGAATATTTATGTGTTCCTGTCAAAAACAGCCCCTGAAACCATGGCGCAGGAAGTCTGATTCACCTGGTCACATGATCACAGCTGGCACAGACGGATTCATGTACAGGCACTTCGGCGGCAGTGGGAGGAGAGGAGAGATGGATGGAGACTGGATCTAGTCTTCAGCTATTTTTTTTTTACCAATATCGTTAGAAGTTTAGCTTCAAGGGTGTCTTTTCTTGAGGGCTTGTAGATCAAAGATATCAGCCCCTATGGGTGAGAGGAAATGTTTAAAAAATGAAAGTCTTCAGCAACACAGAGATTTCTTTTTTCTCTGTTTAAATTACAGCACATTAAATCTTTTCATGTCATCCCTTATTCTATTTTTATCATAAAATGCCCATTCCAAGAAGCTACTGAAAAGGCCTTTTGAACCATTGGTATCCCACCATTTGTGTGTGAATGCTGCAGATGCATCCATGCAAGATTTGTGTGTAACATTCAGTGTGCTGCAAAATGTAGGGCTTGGCGAAATGTATGAAATTATCACACCATTAATATGGGTATTTTCCTATTACTATATGTTATATTGTATATTATATATGGCAAATGCATGTAGAATGTAATTTTTTCTTATTTGTACAATGAATCTTACAACATCATACAACAACAAGTTTTTGTTAATTTATAGTTCGTGAGACAACAAGAAATTGATAGTGGTGGATTTTACAGTGCAATTAAGTCTCATTGATATAACAGACCCGGATAATTCTCATCACATGATTTGACAGAGCAACTAGATGCCATACAGTTATTTTTGCACATGCAGTGCTTGGTAACATTTACATGGTGGGAAATGGTTGAGGGCAAAACCCCTGAAAGCCCTTTTCTTGATCTGTCTTGTGCATGACATGAATCATTTAGTTTCATTCACTCTGACATTTCATGGGTTAGTCAAGCAGAAAACTACTTTCCAATTGATAGTGAGTGCCCTGTAAACACTACTGGCCAGAAAATGATTCATCTCTGCTTTAGCGGTTTTCATGCTTCAGTATATTTTTGGTTTCTGCGATGCTGTGTGTCTCACTGCAACACGAGAGCGCGGTTTGAGAGAAGAGATGTTTAACGATGAAGGAAACCCATTGATGTTCGGAGAGTGATAAGACCTGAAGGCTTTGGATGAAGGAATTCAACTTCACAGCCAACCAGCGGTTGTAATTTATCTGTAATTTTTGTGTCCGCTCAAGCACAGAACTCTGTTTATGTTTTTCTCCTCTTGTTCTCTCTGTGGATTATGAGGGACAGTTTGTTTACCTCACTGACTTTGTGTAATTTTGGATTTAAGAAAAATGAATAAATCTCAAGTCAGAATCTGAATTTGAATCAGCATTCTCACCAGTTTGTTTTTGTTTTTTTTCCCCCCATATTGTGTATTTTACAGATACACATAGGTTGTCTCTCTCCAGCTTTTTAGATATTTTCTCAATACAGCTTGCATAAGGGCTGCTTCACAGTTTAAAGGTACCACAGTTTTTCTGAAATGCATTTTCATTCTTTAAGGTGCTTCAACCCACTGATTTATCGAGATATTTGATTCCGATGTATGATTATTTTACACCTAATGCATCTGTTGAATCGTTTAACTGTATGTAAGCCCCCTGAAACTGGTGACTTTTTTAGTCTACACAGTCAGAAAATTGTGAAAAATTGCCATCATAGTTTGCCAGAGACCAAACTGATGCCTTCATATTTCTTGTTTTTTTCCCTGGTCAAATGAAATGCAAAGACATTCAAGCTGACAAAAGTATAGAACATTGATTTTAGAAGCTGGAACAAGCAAATGTTTGTCATTTTGTTTTGTAAATGAATTTAATGATTAATTGATTTCCGAGCATGACGACGATGCGTTTTCTTTTGTAACCGTAATGATTTCACTGACCGATTGTTTCATCACTACTTCTTACCAGTCCTCGCAGATATTGATGCGTGTTGACAGGCTGGTAATATGAACAGAAATTAAGCCACAGAGTATGAATGCTTTTTATATTTTTGGTGTTTGTTACATGCAAATGCATTCATAGTCATACAAAGCCGTGTTATTAGCATCCCAGCATCTTTTGTGATAAGAGATGGTTATCCTCACCAATATCTCCAAGAAAACGCTTGGCTGCGTCATCTCAATATCACTGTATGATAAGATTCTTTCTGTGTGACATTTCATGAAATATTAACTGTTTTTCTATTCAGCTGGAATGAACAATTGCTTTCAGTTTGTCAAAATGTTCTTCCGCTATGCTTCAGGCTCTCAGGATTATAAATTGAGTATTGCGTGGCACTTGTGTCGTAAGGATTAAGCGAATTTGTAGCAAATAAGGCTTTTCTTCTGGCGTAGTCTTAGTGGTTGATTATTCATCCGAAATTCACTGCAAGATGTTGTTATGGCACCCCCTCCTAGTCTTCGGGGGGGTTATTAAGGAGGTGAAGACATTTACAGTCTCTAATTAACATCTTAATAGGCCCTCCTTTGACACTCAGCCTCTCTGTCCTTTTCTCTTCATCGCGTTGTTTAATGTGCTTCTTTCGAGTGGCTTGCTACAAACGTGTTGACAACGTGAAATACACCTCCACTGAGAGCATTTTATTCTTGGTTATGTGGTTTTTGTTAAGGGCTGACATAATATATATTTGTTAAGATGATATGATTGCTGTTACGTCTCCCCCTCTCATAAATCTTATTTCTTTTTTTGTCTGGACTTGTTCTCTCACAGATAAGTCAGATGCTCGGAAATGAGCTGAAGTTCGCCGTTCGAGAGCCTATCGGGCTGAGGTGAGATTTCAGCTGCTCAGAACAGCTCGCAGTTACCACAACAGGCTGTGAGAGGTCATGTGTGTGTCACTACCGGTGAGGTCCAACGTGTTGTGAGCTCTGAGAAAACAAATGTACAGTCAGTATTGGTTGCAGGAAGGATGCGGTGTGTCATGTAATGTCTCTCTTCTCAGGGTGTGGATTCTCATCTCAGCAGTGGGTTTCACAGTCATGGCCCTGATGGTAAGTGGTGCTTACATTATCAACACAGTGAATAAGTTGTTTCACATTTATGATTAAAAAGTCTGCATTCAGATTTAATGGACTTGATACATACAGAGACTTTTGTCACTTTGGAAATAAGAACAGTAATGGGATGCACACCCAGCAGTTACTGTAGATTCTTTCCCAATTTATCAGTGAGAGACAGCTGCAGAAACAACTACGTCTTTGTCAGCCATACCACCTAAATGCTCAATATCCTCACTGTTTGGGCCATACGCAGTGACTCTAACTCTAACTCACAGAGAGGAAGACTTTGTCAATGCCACTGCATTTTCAGGCCACTCAGGGGTCATTTGGGGAGGACAGAATGCTGCTGTGTTGATATGACAGAGATGTGTTGTGCTTTTGTTTCCCCGCACAGGCCCTGATGTTTCCCAACCAGCTCTATGAGCTTGTTTTCGAGGAGGAGCTCTCCACGACCAACATCTCTGTTCGCCTTTATGGAGGAGCGCTGCTTAGTAAGTCCTCACTCCTGAGGCGCAAGAAAGATGTGCAGATTACGTGTACATAAAGCCATTCGTCCTTCTATATTCAATATTCAGTATTGAATATATATTCAATATACTGCATCTGTGCATGAGGGATCACATTCACTGTGCTGCAATGATGCTGACATACATCATTTTAATATTTATTTATATATGTGCTAAAAATATACTCTGCTCAAGTGCACGTGATCTCTTGTGATAATGCCCCCTGATGCATTCATTACACTTCACGCACCCGCATTCAGAGGATGTACAATAACCTCCCTTGCTGCAAAATTGTTCCTTTAGGCAACAAGCAGAGGCTCTATAATTTGATTCAGCTCTGTTCATGTACAGTTCACTACAAGGCCTCAACGTGCGCAGAGACCAATTTCTTCAGAATACTTGCAGCCGTGGATCTGCTTGCCTCTTTCTGCGACCTCATACGTCAGGCCTAAATCTGGTGGGAACACAGTGAGAGGTGGCAGGACAGTGTATGTACTGTGTGTGTGAAGAGGAGGGTTGGCCTGGACCTCAGAGGGGAAACACCAAATTCAAATTTTGCAGTTCGCTTGCCCGCTCATTCAGTCATACAGTAAATTATCCACAGGGGACAACCAAAGCTCATGAATATGCCAGGCAATTATGGCATTTCTGCTGTGCTCCCCCTCTTAAAGAAAAATTATACCCAAGGTGTGAGCGATTATTTCAATTGCTTTAGTTTGCGACAACACTGTCAGGTAAGTCGGTGAGTCAGTCACTCAGTCTGTCATTATAGGGCTTATAATGGATGTGCGAAGAGACAGAGACAAAGAGCCAGGCAGCACACAGGTTGCTCTTTGATGGGAGCATATGCATTGAAATAGACTGGATGAGAGCAAAGGCTAAGCATATATTCAACATACTTGCTAGAACTTCAGAAACCTCGGACAGACATTTTAAATTGAGACCATACACTGTACTCTAACATGTCGTATACATATCCTGATACATCTGAGCAGTGTAAAACCTGAACAAATCAAAAATATCCCTCTGTATGATTTAAATTGCCTGAGGAGAGATAAAACCTCAACGCACTGTGGAGGAAGATATGAATGAGCCAGCTTTCAATCACATAAGGCCGACCAAACATGGGCTTCCTTTATTTTAAATGTCAGCAGGGCTGTGGGGATTAGCAGAGAAAAAGGATGATGTCTTACAAGACAAGGAGCGGTAAAGGGGGAGAAGGATGGGGTCTCATCTGTCACACAGATGGAACCTGGCAGGGAGAGGATACAGTCCATCAGCCCACCCACCTTTCTGCCCACCCCTTGCTTTCCACCACCTCACTGGTGTGTGTGTATGTGTGTTTGGGTAGGAGTGAAACACAGGAAAATGAACTGGAAGAATGACAGGGAATGTAATGATTGAGCGCAGGCTTTTATCAGAATCAATGAATCAGAGCATTCAACAGAATCAATGAGACAATTATCACTGTGTGCACATGGCAGCACAGATTACAGTTGGAGCACAGCTGCAAGTAAACTGTTCTCAAAGTAGTTTTGTTGTTGTTTTTGCTCTGACATGTAGGATTTGTCCTTTTCCGTGCTCTCTCTTTCTTTTTCTGTTTTCATTCCCATGCCCCTAACCTTAAAACTCTCTTTTATCACATCCTTTTCCAGGCCTGGCCCTCATCATGTGGAACGGCCTCTACACAGCAGAGAAGATTGTCATCCAGTGGACTCTGCTCAGTGAAGCCTGCTACTTTGCTGTACAGTTTCTAGGTAATCAGACTTCTCTTGTACATTGTTTTATAGCTAAAGGTATGTCTGTTTGTTGTCAGAATCAAAGACCCCTCTTTTCTACCTCATTTGAATAGTGACAGAGTTGAAACAAGGATTATACAGGATTTGTTGTGCAGGAGAACTGTACAAATGTACGTTTCAATACTGCCCTCTTGTGTTCATAGTGCAGAGTCACAACCTTGCATTATATTAAAGGATAGGTTCATACATTTTGAAGTCCTAACTTCATACACTGAGGCAGTTTTTGGGCTCTGACTCTTCCTCCTGTCCATACTGAAGCTGAGGAAGTTGCTTCCTAAAGCTATTTCAATGCACATGATGGGGACGATACATTAAACAGCCCTGGTTTTGTTGAAAAATGATTTCTAAAGTTAATACGAGCCTTCAGCAGTAAGTTACGGAAATAAAGATGTTCTTTCTCAGATGTTACAGTCTCAGATTGCAAAATTCCTTCTTTGAGTTAATATCCCTCTGTGAACCTCTACAAGGAAACACTACTTATGGAAACACAAAGAGGGATTTTGTACTAATTTTGACAAACTTTGAATGATACTTACTTGTCTAGCACAAACTAAGCTGCAGATATAGATATAAATTAAATTTAAAATCTTGAATGTTCCTCTGTTGTTTTAGTGACATCCATCACCTTAATGGAAATTGGCATCCTGCCCAATGCTGCCATGCTCCTGCTCCTCAGCCGAGTGCTCTTCCTCGTGGTAACCATGGCTTACTACTACCACCTGGGCCGTAAACCGAAGAAGATCTGAGCTGACATTGTGATATTTCCAGGGAGGGGACAGCCAAGCACAGATCACAAATGTGGGGTCAGAAAGTTTTGAATATTTTTTGATTGGGGCTTGGAGCATTACATTTCCATTGGACTGCCCCCTGCCTGCCCCCTTCTTTGGGACCTAGCCTATTATAACCCCCAGTATTCAACAAATGAGCACAGTTTCACATTCCAGACTCTTCAACAAGAACGAGAAACCTCATATTGAAAGTGAATTCCTCTTTCACTGGCCTGTGAGGTCAAGCTCCTCTTGACACACGTTTGTCCTTTGTGCAGTTCTGAGTGCCGATATTATAAAGGAGATAGCAGTTCGTAGTGCATTGTGTTATGATTTAAGATGTACAGAGTAATTTCAAACATCTGACTTTGTTGTTCATGTATAGCTACATGATTTCAGTATTTAGTGTTATCTGATAAAATGCTTCTTAATCACACTCAAGGACCTGGAGTTTGTGCTGTAATGTGTTTCCTGTTTGACGCTGTTTGATTGTCGACTCATGCTGTATGTGCTCTGAATTGAAGCCTGAACATCTGTGCGCTTGCGTGCTTCTCTGACAGCTCCCCAGCGAACACACCGAGCGGAGAAAGCCTCAGCTGTGCTTAGTGTGAGATTCAGGTGCAGCCAGATGAGCTAAACTTAGCACACTGAGGAAACTCCTTAAGGTCAGTTTTTACTCTCAGTCACGCCCATCAATCATATTCAGACTTAGACTGCTCAAAAAAAGGAAGAAATGCTGCCTTTTTTCAGGGACGAAGTTTTTTTTTTTTTTATCAGTCAGAGTTCTACCAAAGTGAATAGGAATTGTTTTGTACAGAATATTTACACTGCTGAGATTAATTCATGTAATGTTGATACATACACATGCGAACTGACTTGCAGATGAGAGGCAGTGCAGTTCTCTCCTTGTTGTGTGTGCACTCTTTGGCAGGACTTCAGCCTGTGTGATCTTACAGAATCTATTTAACATTTTGACCTTTACTGTAAAGCTAGAATCACAAGCTGAGCATGTCAGCATGCAGGGCAAACAAACCTGAGCTGGTTCCTCTTCAGTGATGTAGCACTTTTTTTTTCTTTCTTTCTTTTTTCCTTTTACATACACCATATCCTTAGCCTTGCCTTAAAAGTCATCGACAGTCATCAACACTGCATCGTCTTTCTTGTATATATGTAAATAAAGGTATTTACTATTACGTGGTGATTTTGTGAACCGAACAGGGAACTTGTTCAGTATTAGTTAAACGATTTTCAAAGGTTGATCTTTCTCTTGGCGTGTCTTATTTTGTACCTACTGTATTTAAGTGACATTTTGTGTTTTTTGCTGTCATGCATGCAATATAATTCAGCTAAAGAAACAGCTCAGACTGTGTAGCAAGCTGCCACCGATTGAACGCAAAGCTGAATAAAGATGTTCCTGGCAGTGAATGGGTGAAAATTGGATTTATACACATGCTTTAAAAACAGATATAACCCAGACAGTTTCCACCCAATAACTTCAATACATTTTCTACCTCCCGATACTTGGCAACCCCCTCGGGTACGCGACATCCCAGGTCAGTTAATTTGTCAACTCTGATCTCTGTAACTCATAACTCTTCAATACCCAAGGCCAGTTAAAGACACTGAAGATAGCTCACAGTTTTGTGAATTGAACTTGAAACATCATTTTGACAAGAAACACACTGTAAGTCCCCTCCAAAGGTGGTCCATATTGTTGCAAATGACCACGTTCAGTCCTGCCCTGGAAGGGAGTGGTCCTGAGGTTGGGAGTGATTGAGGGTTTGCAGTTGTGAGTCCACACCAAAGGCAGATGTGCTTGTTACTTGGGTGAGCTCTCTGTTCAGATAGGGAACGCGAAACATGGGTGAGGTCTCCTGTACTCCTCAAAAGTTGTAATTATCCCTTTTCCCAGTGTTTAATTAGATGCAGCTCTCCCGAGTGACATTGTGTGCCCCAACCTACTGCTGACTCCTGACTTGCATGGTAATTATGGAGTTCAAGAAAAATCTCATTCCATTTCCGAGAGACACTACAGGCCTCAAATCATCAGCCTTGTGAAAGGATCAGAAGTCTGTAACGCAGGTTATTTTAGGAGGGATAGGCAGTTTTGGTAGGGGGGGGCGGAATGAAATGGGGAGGGAGGCTCTTTCATCCTCACGGTTTCTCTGATGTAAATTTGTCAAAATATTGCAAGTTGAGCTACTGTTGTGAAAACCATACCAGGTCATTCTGTTTCAAGTTGTAGCATTGTGTTTTTATGTATATATGTGCTATAATTGTACCACAGAAATGAATTGTTATGGATTTCTGCTATTTAGTTTGAAATAAAGGATAGTACTGTCTATTTTAAATACTTCAAAAGTGATGTGATCAATTTTATTCTGTGTCCTTTCTTGGTAGAAATATAAAGAGTTGCAGCAAACTTAAAAAAAAAAAGATTTATCTATAGATCATGTACTCAAATAAACTAAATAATTGATAGGTCTGATGTAGTGTAAGAAAAATGTTTTTTAAGTTCACAATGAATTACAACATCGTCCATTTAAATACTTTCTGTAAATTAATCAAGTTATGTGAATAAGATAGTAATGTCCATGAGAAATAAAGGGAAAGTAATAATCATCCGCTTATCATGATCAGATGTACCTGCACAGACTTTATCACTACAAGAGGTTTCTACTTTTACATTGACATAGATTTTTAGCAGTCACTAAGAGGTTTCATTGAAGCCCAATTGTCTACTGGAAGTGTTTAAAGATATTAAACAAATCAACGCCTTCAAACTTAAATACCAGAAAAGTCTCATTTACACATTTGGAATCATAAGGTTGAGAAAAGCTTCCACTCAGCCATAACATCCAGTGAAACTGCACTTATGTTATCTCGATGACACAAGTGTGCTTTAAAGGTGCAGAATACGTGATGCCCAGCAGCAAGAGTGAGACTTACATTTTTAGGCCCAGATATCTATTCTCTAATTTGACAGCGACGGCACTGAGCAGGATACCCTCCACTCGCCTGCACTAACCTCAGACTCAGGGAGCCTTCAGCAAAATGGCCTGTTAAATTCGACAAAACGCATCACGCCGCAAAAGCAGAACCCACAATTTTGCTCTATCATGTCTCAACAGAACAACTGGAGGCGTGTTATGTAATCTCAACCTTTGTTTAGTGTTTTCTGTTTGGGAAGTGTTGAGCGTGTCAGAACATGATCATCTTCAGGTCTGCACAAAGATCTCCTCTGTGAATTTCAATGAATCTACCTGGTGTGTAGTCTACCACGTAAGTCCTGCCCACCTTTTCCCATCCACGGTGCGCTCTCTCTCTCTCTCTTTCACACTCACGAGGCAAAAATGGGTGAAAAGGGGGATTGTGTGGCACAGGAAATGTGCATGTGGTGGGGGGTTGTTTATAGGCAAAAAGCTCCCATGTGTCCCCATGTGTGCATTCTCGCCATACTTTCCATTAATACACAGTCCTGGTTTATTTCTCAAGGCTTGCTGGTAAACAGTGTTTGGGAACTGCTTGCACACGATCATTTAAAAGGCAGTTTTCACATGTTTTGTAGAATTTACCCAGCAGCAACTTATGAGCACCATGAATATAACTGGTCGATTGTCTTCTGGTGTCATTTGCCTTATGTTAAGGTAGACCAGATAGGTTGTTTCCTCACTATTATGACTGAAGTTTAGACAGTCTCAGCATAACCCAAACTGTATTTATGTGATCAGCACATTAGAAGGGATGATGACCAATAATCTGAAGATATTACAAGTTCAGTGTTGCTGCCCACATCAGCTGATACCTGCCACTAATATTTCTAATTATGAGAAATTTAATAGTGGATGAGGAAGTATTTGGATTCTACATTAAAACTACTAAACAGCACTAAAAAAAACTCTGCCAGAAGTCAAAAAGTAAAAGTATTCTGAGGAAAAAATGCCCCCTGTGTTAAATTATATCAGTGGATTATCTTTTTTTTTAGTTGAGCTCATTTTGTGTTGAACTTGTGATTATTTTCATTACAGATTAATCTGCTGATTATTCTCTTCATGAATAGATCAATTGTTTGGTTTGTAAAAAAAATCACTGTGTGTATTTTGTCCAACAAATGTTGCAAAGTTCAAAATGATTAAAAATGAATAAAAATATTCCTATAAAGGAAGAGCAGCACATTCCTTAAGCTGGAACCACGAAATGGCTTTGCTTAAAAGAAAAGTTACTGATGAGTCAATGAATCATTTCAGATTTGCCTTTATATACAGTTGGGTTGTTTAATTTATAGCAAAAAACAGATTTCATTTACTCTTGATAGGTTCTGAACAAAACTCTTATTTTGTTAACTAAAACCTCCAAACGACAGTTAAGCAGACAGACCACATGTAAAGAAAAGATTAATATAATGTACAAGAAGCCCAAATGTGTACTTTAGTAAAGCACTTGAGTAAATATGCTCTTTGAACACTGCTCACTCTTTGAACTAAAGAGAAACAAAGCAGAGTGTCTTGGTCAAAACGAGGAAGTAAATATGTCTTTTTGGAGATAATGACTCTATGAAGTAAAAAAAAAAACACACCTAGGTCGGTTTGTACAGTGTGTGTGTGTGTGTGTGTGTGTGTGTGTGTGTGTGTGTGTGTGGAGACTGTAGCAGGGCAGGAGAGGGTTAACAGCGTGTGTGCAGCCCGGCAGGGGTGTGAACATTTTCAGACACACACACACACACACACACACACAGTGACAAAGACGCAGACACACACAAGTTGTTGGAGTTGTTGGAGTGAGCTCAGTCTGTCAGTGAGCAGCCCAGAGGACGGTCTGCGCCTCCAGCACCTTTTACGAAGAAAAAGAAGAAGAAG
>JAOXYL010000090.1:9604762-9614806 GCA_028564955.1 Terapon puta
AAGAAGAAGAAGTAAGTGTGAACTCTTGTCGCTTCGGTGTCTCAGACTCGTGGTGACCTGACTTTCCCTCCGTCGGGCTGAGAGGAGCTGCTCCGCGTTTAGTCGCCATCCGCGCTGCTTTTAGGAAACTTTCAGCTCCAGAAAAAAACTGAAATAAAAACATTTCTGCTGAAGTCTCCGGCGGTTTACAAACACGTCGCAGCGGACGTCGGACAGGTCGATTTAAAGTCTCTGAAACCATTAATCGGATAGATTTGCGTGTTGGACTGTTCGCGTTTCTGAGACAAATAAAAGAAAAATAAGTTTTTACTTTCACTTTTGCCGAATATCAGTGTTCTCTCAGTTTGTGTCAGTGAAAGAGGAATGATTTACAAAGTTAAAGGCGAACTTTGAGTAAACTGTGTGAAGGTACCTGCCATCTGTCAGCGCTGTTGGAGGCCCTGAAATGGGAAGTGTGGCTGTAACATTATCACTATAAGTAGTTATGTCCTGTTCTGTTTGTCTTTAAATATTGTCACAAGCAAAATCTAAAGGTTAAAGCAGGTGTTAAATGAAAATGTAAGGATCTCCAGGATGAGCTGCATGGTGTCCTCATCGCTGGCTCATCACTGCATCATTGTGTCACTTTCAAAGGTTATTGTAGCCTCCCTGAGACTGTTCCCTCGTGATGGAGCAGCTCTGATAAAGCGATTATGATAAAATCCATTTTGGATCAGGTTTTAGAAATAAAAAAAAAACATCTTCTTATGTGCACACATTAGTTCTCTGCACAACTGTAATCTATCAGAGAGGGTTTAGTTAGGACATGTAAGGAGTTATACGACATAAAAGGAGTTAAAAAGGAGGAGAAGCTTCTATGGAGGCATTTCTAGAAGAAGTAATGATCAAGAGGCCAAGCCACTATGCCCGAGGTAACATCCAGTGACTAACGTGCTCTTGTGCCATTATCATGGACTCTTTAAGCACCCACAGTGGAGCGAGTGGACTTCATTGTCTTTCTCTACAAGTGGATCCATCACTCATTCTGTTACAGGATTTGAAATCGTAATTTGTTCGTTTGTTAGAGTTTGCTTTTTAGGTTTTTGCCATCTCGAGCCAAGTAGCCTCGTGTTTTGGCAGACACACGTCCTGTCTATAGACTTATACCACTTGATTACAGATTAGTCTTAAACGGCTCATACACTTTCATGATGAATCTTGAAAAGCCACAGTAGACCAGTCAGGAGTGAGCTGTTTGATGCTCTGTAGGGCACCACAGTGCCACAGGATATTAGTCAAAGCCCAACTCATATTTCCTCTGCTCCCTTGCAGCTACTGATGGTGCACAAATTGGGCTCTAAGTTGTTTTTTTATTTTTCTTTTGGTTATTTTTTTAAGTGAGTCCAAGAGATTGATGCTGTTGCTGAGAACTGAGTCAGCATTTCATCAAAGTCACATCTTCTCTGTCTTTCTGTTCTTCATCATGAAGAAAATTATAAGGCTTTTGGTTTATGTCATAAAACCATAGTCATTTTGTTTCAAGTTGCTTGTAAAAGGTATTATTTTTTGTAAACAGATTGAAAGAATAGAAAGATGATCACTAATATGTAGTAGTTGTTGACCATAAAAACAAAACAAAAAATCCCATTGTGCTCTGTTTAGTTTTGCTGCCACAGATGCTTCATCATTTCCACGTGATGGTGGGAAGTTACCTGGCACTGAACCCCAGTGGGGGATTCCAAACCGTTTTTACCGTATGTCAGACGGCACAAGTGTCCCATCAGTACTAAATATGAAATCCCCTCCATCCCACAGAATTCGTCAAGGCTTGTCAATTCATGAAACAGCTGAACAAATGAAACTTTGACTAGAATACAGGTTACGCATAATACAGATTAAAAAAACTTTCCTAGATGTAAACAATGTTTTGATAATGAAAATTTGCACTAGTAGCAGTGTGAGAACACTTCCAAGTTACAATATTACTTAGTAATGAATAATTATATTATTATTTACACCACCTGCTGTTTTACAGAAATGTATATATGGTGAAGTTGTTTCCTTTTAGTCAAACAAAAATCCATTTTTTTTTTCAGTTTAGTCCCTAAAATGCCTCCATAGACAACGAGCGACATCCTGTCTGGGATAAACCACTTTGTTTTGATGTTAAAGCAGGATTCTGGCATGGCATTAAGGGCTTTAGCAGCAGGATGGTGTGTGCGTGTTGATGCCAGCGTGATGGCCTCACAGATGTGTAAATGGGTCATATATGAATGTAATACGGAGTGGATGGAGGTTGGCACATGGCCTGACGTTTTGTGTGCAACAGAGCTGTGGTTGATCCATGCTGGGTCTATTACAGACACAGACAATGCCGTCTGTCACTTATGCTATCTTATCATTATTATCTCTGCACTTCATGCTTCTGGTGTGGCTGTTTGTTCAATAAACAACCTTGAATTTCAGTTGAACACCTCCTTTTCGGTTTGATGGAGATCACCGGTTAAGCCAAATCGCAGAGAAGGAAATGAGGGCTGCGAAGGGGAAAAATGGCTGTATGAGGTCAGAGAGTTTGGAAAGTTCAGGTGACTCATTTGCAGGGTTTCTTAGAAAAAGTAATTTCTCTCGCACAAGGGTTTGCACCTTAAGACTGAGATTACTCTCATCTGTGTCTGTGTCTCATCTGTATAAGATGAGCTATGTTGTCTTTAAGCACTGTGAGCACTAGTTATACAAGGTTATAATGGCACACTTTCTTGGAATTGGCACTTGGCTCTGCTTTGAATTTCCATTGCACTTTCCAATCCTTATTCCACCTCGGAACAGACAGTGTGATGGGATTTGTCTACATAGGCCGGGCAAAAATAAACCTATAAAATGGCCCCACAGTTTACGGTATCTGCTCAACGTGTGAGCAGGCATGAAAGTTCTGCAAAAAGTTTATTTATGGGCTGGTTTTGGCTTTTCCTCTAACCACAATATGGTCGCTTAGCTGCTTCAGAATGAACGGGGCTGGGCCTGTTTGCCTGTTTAATTTGTTGTTTGAAAAATATAATAAGTAGCATGGAAGGATTGTGAGGAATTGTTTTCAGACGGACTGCGCTCAGTCAACAAACAACGGTTGCCATAACTAAGCCTTTTTTAATCCGCACTGCTGCTCACCATCTAGACATAAAGACCAGCAATCTCCTTTAAGGATTATCTACTTTGCAGGGGTATCTGGTGTGGGGTTTGGGCTTTATACTGTATTTGGTTTTGTAAACATGAAATTGTCTTGGTATTTAGGTTATCAAGAATATTTAATAGCCTAATGTAGGTGGTTAGTAGTAATAATAAACACAGCCAGGAAGATACACAGGTTCCCAGCTGTTAAAATTGTGTTACGTGATGAAGCTTAACTTTCAGTATTTTATTGATCTGCCTGACCAAAGAATGTAATAGGGAAGATTATAGACTATATTATTAGGATATTGTAATCATGTATGCATTTTAGCAGCCAGCAGTGGTAAAAATAACTGTAGATGATAAGCAAGTAGACAGCATGATGGCATGTTTAGATGCATGTTTCTCTTTTTACAGACGCCATTTCATATTTAAATTAGGCATAAACTAATTTCCTGTTGTTGCGAGGCAGCGGTGATATTGAGGCTTCATTTTTGTCTCGCGTGTATATACGGGTTCGCCTCCAGCCAACGAAGGGGAAGATAAAAACGCAGCATTCAGATGAGACTGAGAGATGTCAGCAAAGTAAATGTGCTTTGTTTTTTCACGTTTTTTGAGTTGTGTGTTTCCTTGGTCACTCAAAGTCATTTAACCAGGGATGCAGTTTTTGTGGAAAGTGGTGTTTTACATCATGACACATTGCAGTGCATTTTTTTTGTTTAAATTTTCCCAGCCAGCCGGTGCTTTCACAACACAATGTTCACTTTCAGGGGCAGTGCATGTGTTCAGTTAATTCCAAGAAATCCAAGGCAGATTCATCAAAGATTCATCAAAAACTAAAGGATTGAAAGTAACTATATTCTTTATATTCAGTAATAATATACAATAAGCATAAAGTCATGTGTTCTTGCTTCCAGAAGTTTAAAATAGTACTAAATACACAGTATTATAGGCAGAGACGTTAGGAAGAACCTACAGTTTGAACGTAAAAGAGACAGGGCGAAAAGACGAGCTTGTCATCTGATACAGGGGGAGTTGTCTTTATAGTGTATTTTCAGACTCCTCAAATAACCACAATGGCTGGTTATATTTCCAGTGCTCCCACTGAAGGCAAAGGTCTGGTTGTGGTAAATATTTTCTTTGGACTGCTGGAGCCCGGGCTGAATCGCGTTGCCAGAGAGTTTCAGAAAGCGTCCCTTCAGTCACCATATGTGTGGCACTAGTCTGGCGTACAGGTGTTTCCTCAAAGGAGCGCGTTACTCAAAGAAAAGTCACTGCGTGCATTTTTATGCTCAGGCTTGTGTACTCATAGATACATCAGTCATCAATTTAACAAGCCCCAGCCTAAAACTTCAGCCAGTTTTATGATTGTGTCTGTTGAATTACATCCCCCAGACCTGTTGTATGTTGCTGAATATGGTTCAAATGAGCTACCGTTGTAGCCTGAAATAGCTCTTATAATCTACTGTAAAACACCACGTTTCTAACCAAGCTTGTCGCTGCTACGGTAGTAAACACGGCCCAGTTTCCTCTGCCTGTGATGACAACAGCATACCTAACCACACGCTGTCATGGCCTCTCCACACACTCATCATGACTTCACCACTCCTCACTTTGTGGTGGTCTTCGCTCCATTCTGTCTCACCAGGGTGGTTCCTCTCGTTTGTCAAGAATAAAACTCTGCTCGTTAAGTGCGAACTTGCTTTCTAGAGCTCACAATACCATCATAAAAGCTAATATTTTAAGACAAAGGGCCAATTGTTGTTTTGTAAAAGTGCGGATTAGAGCAGGTTGGGCTGTTTAAGGAGTAACGTGGCTGTTGAAAATGAATTAGGCCGATGTTGTTGCTTTGAAGATGAAAGCTTTGTTTAATCAGGAACCCAACCAGGCGGATTTCCCCCTGTCCTTGTTCTGTGGCTTTCTTACGATACAATAAAGTTGGGTTGCATCAAGGTCTTTGTTTTAACATTTTGTCTTTTCTCCATTTTGTGTCTGTCTTTTTATCTCACACGCCCAAACTATACTGCCACATCTGATGTTTAATTTAACTAATATGTTCTGTTAACTTATGCCTTCCAGAAGCGCAGCCATGGGGAAAGGATGCATCGCAGTCACCAAGTACTTTCTATTCCTCTTCAACCTCCTCTTCTTCGTAAGTAAACACATCTCTTGATCACGGCTTGGTGGCCATGTCACATGATAAATGAAAATGCATAGCGTGCGCTGCCAGAATCCTGTCACATGTCACAAGTGGCTTCCACTTTGTTTACCTTAGATACGGTGATAGTTATGCCGAGCTCCTGCGGCTGAATCGACTTATGACGCATTGAGGAGCCGTCTGATGCTTTTCAGTGGTTTTTATTTGAGCAAGCGTTCCTTATTCAAATACCTCCGGAGATTAGTGGAGTTACGCAGGGCAGTGTTGCTGTTACTCCGCCTGGGGAGAGAGACTTTACAGAATAGCACAGCAAGGCCAGGACTAAACATCAGCAGATGGTTTCTGTTTGTTTCCTCCTCTCTCACACTAGTTGCAACATAAAGTCCAGGGGTTGATATTACCCCAGACTCCTAAAACTGACTTCTGCGAGGATGTCCAGACCTTTCCAGTGAGACGGCGGCTGTAAACCTGACGCAGACCTTTTGATGTGAGCACTCGGCTGGTGTCTAATAGGAAGCTTGTGTGTCTGCATCAGTGCTTGTCCATGTGGACAGATTAGACTAGTGGCTAGGGGAAGCCAGGAAGCAGTGGGCTAATGATGGCTGCCGGGAGCTCAACAGTCCCTAAATGAACAGCTCTTAACCAGGGCATTAATGACTGTTGTGGGGTTGAGGAGGGGTGGCAGTCCAAGAGGGGGGCGGCTGGTGAATCAACAGAGCCTCTCATCTATGGATTTTGCCCCACCACAGTTCCCCACAGCATCTAAACAAGGCAACTCTTAACGACATAGAGGTTCTGCACTTCATAACCTCATTACAAAGGTACAGAAGGTAAAACTGATACTTTTATGAGGCTTTCAGACGCCAGTAATAAAACGTTACAGTCTAGAAATTACAGTTCTTCTCATTTCTGACAGTCCTGACCCCTTTCTTCCTTCCTTAACACTGTTAAGTTTGCAGCTCTGAATGAGATATTTGAGATTGAGTATGACTGGTGGGTCTGCGGTTGACTGGGTGTTAATTGTGAGAAAAAACGGCCGAGTGGGTTTCTTGATCCTCTCCACATCCTCTTTCTCTGTGCACGTTGCTGCAAGGGAGCAAAGAGGGAGAAGAGTTGGGATTTAATTAATCCCAGATGTGAGGTGTCCCAGATGACAGCCTGAGGAAGCGAAAAGAAGGCCCTCTGTTTAAGACACACCAGCACATGTTTTTTACCCTCATTTGAGACTTATGCCTCGTTCTTTTTTCTTTCCCCTCCACAGATCTTTGGAGCGTTGATCATGGGCTTTGGCCTGTGGGTCCTTTTTGATAACCAGAGCTTCATTGCTGTTCTACGTAAGTGTTGTAACACTCGCACACACCCACAGCCCTGCTGCCACGTCCTTTGGCGAAAACACTCACGTCAGCAAACATTCAGCACTTTTTGACCCATGTCAGTTCAGCTGGTCTGACAGCACTGGAAGTTTAAATAGAGGTTGGAGAGGGAGCTTGTCAAATCCTAAAACTTCTGGTCTACTCTGTGAAGCTAATGTGGATTTTGATCCCATAGGACTAATTCCCAAGGAACCACAAAGGGATGTTCGCACCAAACCAAAAATATGACTCTCAGATTAAACTTAAATGACTTCCGCAGCAACTCAAAAGCTGCCCCACAGACATGCAGACACACTGATAAACACATCTGTGGAGATCCAGGGGAGTATGTTAGTGAGGGGAGGTGGTGGAAAATAGCAACTTTATTCTTCCCACAGTTTCCAAAGAGTTGTTCTTTGAACTTGCGGTCTCCCACCCACTCAGGTGTTGTCACAGATCTATTTGCAGACATTGCATTGTGAAAAAGAGATGAAGCCTCCCAATGGCATTCTCCTAAGGGGCAAAGTTATCAGCTTTGTCATAGACACTAATGTGTCTATCTTCACTGCTGTGAAGACACAGGAGAAAGCATAATGAAACCCAGTCTCTGCCTTGCCTGAAAAGAACAGGGAACCACGGATGGAAACTCTTAGTTGCAATAAATCTTGTTATAAATACTTTCAATGCATTCATCCCAGATGGAGTGTTGCCGAGAGCAGCAGCAAAGTTTTCTCCCAACATCAGTCTATAAAAAAGAATTCTTTCAATTTATTATCTGGCAACTTAATATGCATTGGAAGTCAAATGTAGTTTCTTTTCAATGTGATAGTGATACTCTGTTCTCATAGGAGACAAAAATATGATGTGGGTGGCAAAGCTAGGTCTTCTGATGTGGTTATAACATGCATTACTGTGCCAGTCTGAAAAAGACTTACTACTCTTAAACAGAGAATATTTTAACGTTTGATAATTGAATATTTGAGGGTTGAATACCCAGTTCCAGCTTCTCAAATGTGAGGATTTGCTGCCTCTTTTATAATTGTAAAAAATAAAATCTGAAGACAGTGTCTTGAGTGTTGGGTTATTGTGCTGACATTTTATACACACGAACATGATAAAATAATTGGAAGACGAATCAAAGGTGAAGGTAATATGCTAGTAAGTTGCACCCTAACTTTTTTAGCCTTAGCGTTTTTATGGAAAATCCCAATCTCTGAGGGCTGAGCAGAGCTGGAGAAACCTATATTTAGACTGGAGGTCTGTGCTGCTTTGACTGATGAGTTGTGAAAAGACTGGGGTTTCAGCGAGGACCGTGCAGAACTGACCTTGTGTCCCAAACTAGTCAGACCGAGTCTCAGTCCTTCTTTGGCTCATATCTCAAATCTCGAGGTCACTACTCAGGGAGGAATCGCTCCAAGGTTATTATTGAGCTGAGTTCGCTTATCTCCAGTCAGGCATTCTGAACATAAAGGCAGTATAGTATCCATCATCTCTGCCAGCCTTCGTCCCATTGTTATGATAATCCAGCTGTTCCTCCAGAGATAGCAGAGATCCTGCTTCACTGATACCCTGAGGATATCCCCTCCTATGAGGAGCTCGATGACCTTCCCTCCTCCATGTATTTTTGTTCCCAGTACTCAGGCTGGGTCAACCTCAACTCCTCCCTGGGTCCCTGGATTTCAAACCTCACTGGAAATCTCTTACACCCCCATAGAGAAACAAAAACCAAAGCTGCAGGCAACTCTGTTTATTGACTCTGTGTGTTCCCCTCAGAAGTACCATTGCCTGACCGTAAACAGGATCCGTGTATTTTCAGTTTCCATTCTTTATGAGTTATATTAATAGAGGTTTCTGCAGCTGTCCCAGTGACTTCAGGCAGGGGAACTTTGGGAATGTTTTGATTTCAGGCCCCCCATTTTCAGCTGAAAGGGCATCTTCCTGTCTATATTGATACAGTGCTGTTAATAGTTTCCCTCAGTGACCCGATGTCTTGAGTTTGTCTGGCTGGCACTTGCTAACACACTAGCTTTCTTATGTTTAAACTAAAGTCAGCCTTGGAGAAGGAGGCCTGTGAGGCACAGAGTGTGCCAAAGCACAGTTTGGAAATATGCTGCAGCTTAATTCAGAAACTTTCCAAAGTCATGAACAGAGTGAAGAGAACTTGGTTGGAAAAAGCTTTTTCTTTATGCTGTTTAAGCCCTATAAATTCAGCACAAAGTCGATGTGCTTGTGTTTGCATTTTAAATCCGTACTTAATGTCAACCATGGCTGTTCCTCTCTATACAAGCTGTGTGGCTCTGGTCATGTTTACAGAATTATCTGCAGTACCAAACAATCTGTTCTCCCTCAGCAGCTTTTTTGAAGGACGCCATAATTCTTGCTTCGCTAAATGGAAAGTTCCACGGAAACCACCCAAGGCACTATTTTAGAAAATCTAGCAGAGACCTACATGGAAACTTGCCATATTACATGACAGCATAGCACAATAATGAGGCGAACACATGCTGACTTTAGAAAAAGTACATGCAAAATTACCACAGAACACAGGTGCTAGCTCCACAACAGGCACGTTGTGATGTATTATATCTGCACTAGATCAACTTGGCAAAGGAAACGTGCTTTTTTTTTTTAGGCTTTTTTTGTTGTTGTAGGCTTTCATCTAAATTATGTCGGATAAAAACTGCAACCAATGAGTAAAAGTCCCCCTGCATATGCTTCATTATTAGCTGCTGATTCTGCATGATGTTTAAGGAAACGGTCAATTCAAAGATTTTCTGTATTGCCAAAAATATTAAAAAACTGCTTCAATTAAAACTTTAGAAGTGGTCGCACAGCAGAGAGTCATTTTGAGGTTGCATTAGTGTTGCATGACGTTTCCTCTAACCCCAGGGTGTATGTTTTTACTGGAACAAGTGCTCATTTAATCACTGGGCTGCAGAGAAGCCACACTAAAAACATCTATCTCAATTATACTTCCCACAGTTAATAATAATAATACTTCCTTATGCTCTATATAGAAAACATATTTTAATGGTCCACTAACTAAATCTCTATTATGTTGCTGTTATGCAAACATAGAGGCTAATGACTTCAATGACGATCATAGTATCGAGCAGAAAGAATGATGATGCATGTATCATGCACTGAAACTTGCGTCACTGCTTCTCCGATTCTATCTCTGCTCTAGATATTGATCTGTAATTTCACTAACTAGACAACCAGTGGTGTCTTGCATGTTTTTGTTTTGGCAACAGAGTATTTCAACGCTCTCACTCAACTTCTTGAGTCACTGAAGCTTCTGTTTGGATTATTGCACGTGTCGTTCTATATTGTTTAGGTAAAACATGTTTTTAGGGAACTTGTCGCCATCTGTTGCAAACACTGGTGTGTGTG
>JAOXYL010000090.1:9635477-9651536 GCA_028564955.1 Terapon puta
TGGGCAGAATACTTTAGGTAGGCTCCACGAATCATGGTTGCACAAGGTCAGCAATAATAAAAAGCCTTTAGAGAGATGTGACCAACTTCTCCTGGAAATCCCTATATCCAAAAGTGAAGAGAGCAGAGAAATATTAGTACTGAGTGGATTATCCTGATGAAAAAAATATGACGATGCAGATAAGTGTTTATATACTGGATTTTTCTCACACTGTTTGAAATATCTATGCAGTAAGCCCCTCCTGCATGGTGACTATGGCATATCAGACAGCCTATAATATTCATCACACTGCCTTTTGAGTCCTGTCTTTCTTCTCACAGTCGAGAGAGTCAACTCAACTGATTTTGCACATCAAAGTCTGTTTACAGGTCTTGGGGAGATCTGCTGCATATGTGAAAGAAGTTGAGTAAAGCCGTCCGTGGCTCCAGAGGGAGCTGCGCCCAAATCTGATAAATTGCCTCAAGCAATGTCACTTGAGTTAACATCAGTTGGATCTGAAGACTACAAGTTGGAAAATGAAAAAAAAGTCTGTGGGTGTAGATAAAAAGAAAACTCACCAGACCTCTGCAGTCTGCTCCTTGTGTTTGCTTGAGACTAGTGACTCAAAGATTACATTAGCCACCACTAGCTCAACATGCCAAAATCTCTTTGGATTGGATTGAATTGTGGGTAATGTAGGCACCATTTTTTGACAAGGAAGAAGAATGTGAAGCATAAAAAACATCATATATGTGGTTCTGTTGCATTAATCTTTATCCCAAGTGTAAATCAGTGTAGTCGTCTTTTAAGGTTTTTGAGACATTTCATTGTAATATCTCAGGATTCATCTCTCCCGGGGTATCATGGAGGATGAGGCCCTTTTCAGACCAGACAGCAGGGCATAGATGAGCTCGGCAGTGAAACACCTTGTCCTGTAAAGCCCCCAGCTTCTGAGGATCCAGCCAATCACTGCACCAGTGGACAGGAGGGGTCATGTGAGACCAGTTAAGTCTTTTATGAGCCCATACCAGACAGACAGGGGGGAATGGGACAGAGGAACACTGCCTTTTATTGGCTATCGGGGATGGTGTGCTTCCATCACAAGGCCATTAAAGGTCTCCCCAGCATGGAGATTCTCACCGCCTCGGGGTGGGACGTTGTGCACCTGGGCTCTGGATGGAGGAAGAGGCTTAACTCCTTTTCTAAACCCTAAACCCCTTCTTATACAACATGTTTCCCACCACTTTCCATCAAATTTCATATTCCCTGTAGGATCTCAACCAAATCTGAACTCTCAGACATAATAAATATGTTTCTATACCTGCTGTCCATTCTGCATAAATATCCATAAATCAATTCTGATATAACAGAAAAATGACCTTATATCTCCAGAAACTGCCTGTAAATAGACAATTACAGGCTAAAAATGGGGGTTCAGTTGTAGCCCACAGCCAGTGATCATCTGTTGTCTTCATGGCTACGATAGTTCTGCTCAAGGCAGCAGAATTCAACTGGGAAAGTTCACTGTATATATAGAGGTTACTGTACACTCTTGTGGTTAGCTTGTGGTTCTGGTTAGTTTTATACTCAACAGGCAGCTGCAGGGATAAGTGAACTCACTCGACTTTTACTGACCTTCCCGGTCTCCGCTGACAGGCCTTTACGATACACATGTGCGCCCACAAAAAGTGAAAGCCCATATCGCCGAGAAGAATACTAGTCCCATAAACCAGGATGTGATTAAATCCGTCGCAGGGAATAAGTGGTGTGGTTGTAGAGACTGCACACCTAACTGAATTTTACTTTTTTAAATTGAACTCACAATTTCCTCAGCTTGTACTCCTGCATCCACCCATCCAGAGAGCAGAGCAGTTTACTGCCAGCAGGAGAGAATTTTTCGCAAGATTGGCTTTGTCATTTTGATTCATGTGGGGCTCGCTAGTGAGTGTGTTATTGTGCGACCGTGAGCCTGTTCTCCTGCCGCACCATGCTCTCCTCCCAGCTTTATTAACTTAGCATCTTAGATGTGCCCGGTAAGAGATGAGTAGTCACAGGGGGGACTTGAAAATGATAAATTGTTGGAGTAAAGTTTCTTTTTTTCCCTCACTTCCTAAATCTTTCTTTTCTCACTTTCTAAATCTTGCCTGTGATTGAAATCTCACCAGCTTCACTTATTGCACCCTCCGCTATGAGCTGAAGGTGGGTGGATAAAGGGGGTAACACAGGGGAGGAGGATGAAGAAAGAGTGTGACAGAGCAGGTACGAGGGAGAATATCGAAAAGGGCTTGTTTAGGCATGCAGTGCACGGAACCAAAGAGCAGTGCATGACTGTGGATGTAACAGCCTCCGTTTCACCTCTTGCCTTTTCCAATGTTAGATCATCAGCTGTCACAGGTTCCTCTCACCCACCCTGAGTGTGATGAGAGTTCACACAGAATCAGGTAAAGAATCAGGTTTCTGATTTCTCACTTTGCAGAACTCTTTGTGCTCCATCACGAAATGTGTTTCATGTGCAGCTATTTATATTGCTGAAGTAAGTTATGCAGTGACATTAACTGGTTCCATCCACTTAGAATCAAGACTGGCAGCGCAAGTGAAACATCTATGATCAATGAAATGAAATGTTTTTGTCAATGATTATGTAATCCAGTAAAAATACCAAATAATCCTAAAGAGTGATTTGCTGTTTTTGTCAGCTTAATAGTATTGTACTTTTTTTAATTTTTTTTCTTTTAAGTTGGAATACTTTTTTCTTTCTTTATGTTAAGAAATCTGCTGGTAGTAGTTTCAGATTTACTGTCCAGACATGTACAGTCAGATAAATGTTGAGTCTTTCTCTGTTTTAGTCATCTCCATTGTGTCCAGTTTGCCTTTCTTCCATCTTCTTTCCCTCTCTGTCTCACTGGTGTCTGGACTTGCATGCCATGTGCTTCGTGGCCTGTGGATAAGAGAGTGAAAGTGACAGGGCGGGACGGAAACCGTCCCCAGAGGGACATGATGTCCTTCTGCCTCGACAGTGAGCAAGCGTCAGCCAGTCCTAAATGAAAGTCTCAGTCCAAACTCACCATGACAGAGAGGATGGAGCCTCGGTTAAACCCTGATGGTGACTGGACACTGCACCGGTCTGGTCTGGAGCCACATTAACATGCAATGCTGCACCAATATGATGGGAAAAAGTAATCCAAAATATGTCAGAAATTCAAATCCATCCCTCAAAAGAGAACATTGTTAAAAACGTCTTTGATACTGCTGTATTCTCAACAGGTGCCTCCAGCCTGGCTCTGAGCCACTGCCCAGTAGACTGTGGTGGGTGAGATAGACGATGGCAGCAGCAAAGCCATCGTGTGTCATTATAAATCACTCATTGAGGAGTTTTACTGCCTCGTCTGCTGTAGTGCATATGCAGACGTGCTGGTAAACCTCAGAAGTCTGCCATGTGATTGGAGAGAAAAAATGATGGGCCTCTTGGTTAATGGGGAAAGCAACCGTCGGAGGAAGCCTGTGTTTTTCTAGCTCATCTGGCTTAGATTAGAGCACGCCTGCACTCCGCTGTCGCAGTGAGAGTGGAGAGGAGATAGAGGCATTTAGATATGAAGGGAGCAGAGAGTGAGAAGGGAGGGGACCAAGGGGAATGAGAGAGAGAGAGAGAGAGAGAGAGAGAGAGAGAGGAACAGGGCGTAAAAAAACAATAATAGAGACAGAAAGCAACGAAGAAGAAGAAAAAGCATTGAAGAGGGTTTTAGGATTTAGGATGAGCTCTGGTTCTGTCACCCGAAGTGCTTAGTGCAAGTCAGAGGCATAAACCCTTTAGATAGGCCTTGTGTAACAATGGAGAGGGGAAAAGCTCTTAAGACGAGACCATGAATGAAAAGCATGGGGTCTGGGTTCAGGGAACAGAGCCAAACACGACTGCTTGCCCCTGGCACGTCCTTGCCTGCTAACTGAGAGCACATGCCTGGCACCGGAGGACAACTCACACCCTCCTCACCTTCGGCACATCCTTCTGCCTCGACATCCCCTCCCCTCCCCCTCCGCTGATGCCCTCAACATGGCCCCCGAGACTCTTGACAGTCGCTCCCTTGCGCTCTAAATAAAGGGAATAAAAGAAAAGTGAGTGTCCACATTACTCACTGCAGGTTAGTGTTGTTTACTCGGTTTATCAGTTTCCACAGTGGAGTCGCAAAAACAAGCTACGGACGTGCTGGAACAACTTGTCTTTTCTGTTTGTGGTTGAGCACTTTCAAAGGCTTTGAATTAGTTGCCTAATTTAGTGTTGGCACTCCACCCATATCTCTTTTTTTTCTTTTTCTTTTTTTTTCAGTCTTTATGTGCCTCCCTGCATGTTACTGCATCTGTAAATCAGTCATGGGGTGGAAGAACTTTTTTTTTTCGTCTGCATATTTTTTGCCCAATAAATGTGCGTGTTTATATGTGCATGAGTTAATCCAGGCTTTTAGACAGTGAACTGAGTGGAGGGATTTGGAGTGTTTTGAGCCCATCAGTCTGTTTCAGCTTGTTGTGTATCCTTCGTGCAGACAGGCTTTCTAGGTCAGGCCTAATTGACGACCTGTATTAATAACAGTGAGTGGTGTGTGTGTGTTTGTGTGTGTGTGTTGTACACTTATTCCTGTCCTGGATTTTGCTGTCTCACTGTCCTCAGGCACAGCTGACACCCCCCCACACACCCTTCAAAAAGCTCCCCACCCTCCTCTACTGCTCCTGGGGGTTCTTGCCGTTTTGGGGGCTATCACTGGGACACGGGGGGCTGTTGTGTGTGCGTGTGTATGGGAACGTCCTGCTGTCACTGCAGGCCGGCCGGTCATCGTCCACACCCTCGTCTATTTTGTCTCTCTATGGGGTCTCTCTGTCGCTCCCTCTGTCTCTCCTACTCAAAGGGGAGTGGGGGATGTTGGGGCTCGCAGTCTGAACAAATAACATCACCACTAATGGGTAGACAGTACAAATTAGTGTCGAATGGCAGGCGGGTTTTTCCAATGGGCACTGGAACTAAATATAAGGACAGACTCATGTCCATGCAGGCTCATTTGTGCCCACATTTCCAGCAGTGTGGCAACTGCAATGTAACACCCCTTCAACCCCCCCCACCCCAAAAAAGATGATCAGACTATTTCATCATTCAGAATACTGCTGCCAGAGTTTTAATAAGAACCAGGAGACCTCAACACTTTTGTTCTTGTTCATTAAGAAATACTTTCAGAAGTTTTACTTGATTCATACTTTCTTATCATTTCTATCAGTATTAATAATATCGTGCTCACCACAGATCTGGGAACTGGTCTCATTACTGGTTAGTCATTTTTATTTAGATGAGAAAACAGAGATGAACACTATTAACTCAAAGTGTCTGTTCGAACACATCTGTTTCAGCTTTGATCACACAGTGCACACAGTTTTCCTCTAAAACAAGAGACTGTTACGGACATTACAGGTGCCCTGCCCTTTGATTTTATGCCCCAAATACAGTGATTTAGATAATCCTGTTAAACAGCCTCTATGATTGGCTGACTCCTTGTCTTTCCTTCCCCAGTTGGTTGCACTGCTGATGTCATTTTGTGTATGTGATGTCATTTTGATCACAGATTTCAGAATTGTACAGTCTTAAAATTAGACAACATGGCCAAGGTGCCTGTGAAAATAAAACCCCAGTTGTGAGATGCATTTCCTTTCGGGGTGGATTTTAAAATATTAAATCTTTACTCTGCCTTCCATGTTCCTCACATAACATATTTTAAAGAGCTGCTGCTAGTTTATAAATCACTTTGTTGGTTGCGAGCCAGGATACATTTCTAATTTGCTTGAGGAATATAAACCAAGCAGAGGCACTTTATATGTTGAGGAGGCAGTGAACTAGAAGAGCTTTTAAGTTTAAACCAAAAACAAAACGGAGCAGAATATAGTTATAACACAACATACACACAACCAACCAACAACCAACTTCCTCATGTTTAAATTTCTTTAACCAGTAAAATGCCAAGTTTTACTTAGTGGTCTTTTACAGAATGAATGTATTCTGTGACAAATAGGGTCAATTTTATTTAGTTGCTCTTTCCTGTCTGTGTTTTCCATTGTATCGCACATCTTAATTATGGTATGTTCAGTTGCCCAGGTGTTACACAAATAAACTTGCTGCGACTCTCTCACAAGTTCATCTCTATGCTGGGAATGAAAGTGTTTGAGGAAAGACCATCATCATTACAGAGGAACTTTCTCATCGTGGGGAAAATGACTAACTGTATGATGTAAACCCTCATCTCACAAACATTTTTCATTAGGAAAAAAAAACTCATCTTTTCCAAGTCCATCTTCTGGTGGAAGATATTTTCCCTATACAATGAGCAAACGTACTTGTTGATTTTGCAGGACACACTTTTAGCCAGTGCATGCACACATGCTGAGTCTGGGAATGAAAGCTGTGTTACCTTGAAAGCAGAAAGTCTGTAAGCTGTTCTCTGTGGAGCAAATTGCTCCTGTTGCTCGGCTTCCTAATCCCTCATGAAGCTGCTGTGTTCAATACACCATCCAATAACACTGCACTTCTGTTTTCTGACACACGCCTCAGCTTTATCTGTGCTTCCTGTCTTCCATTTGTTTCTCATCCGCCAGCTGTAGCCGGACAGACCCCCCCTTCACCCTCCATCCGTCTTCTATCCCAGAACCGTCGCTGCTCCCAGAGGAGATGTCAGTGCAGACAGAAATCATGTCAGTGATCACAAAACTTCAGTGCTTTGACAGGCCAAAGCTCAGAGCACCAGGACCAACATGTTTGTGTGTGAGCGAGATGGAAAGCAGTGAAATAAGGGTGAAATTGTTTGTTTATATGAGTGAATGTGTTCTTATGTTTAAAGATCCTTTCAGAATGCCCCCATCGAGTAACATCTGACAGCAGGAGGACAATAAATCTCTGGCTCCTTGTTAAGACAATATTTTGGACTTGGACTCCGGCACACATTGGTCTGTGGAATGTGAAAGTGATAGCTTGTAATTCCTCACATCTGCTTTCCTCATAAGCGTCCACATCTTTATATGGTCAAAGTATTCTGTGGGTCCTGCTATTTGGTAACAATGTCTAGAAATGGCCTGAGATCATCTAATCATGTCCATATACACATTTTGACATCTGTGGTGTTGCCTATTCACAGAGGTAGGATTGGAGCGTGTTGTGCAAATTCTCTCCTGTTAGAACTCGTGTCTCTGAGATGTTTATGTAACTACAAGTTAACATTAACATGCACGTTGCTGCTGTAGCATATATAACATGCACATTGTTTCCCTCTCTCTACGAAAATCATGCTACTTTTGTCTGAGCAGACTGACGGGGCCAAGTCTTGCTCAGCTCGCTCGCCAAACTCTGTTGTCATGGCGACAGAGACGTCGTAGCAGTTGGAGTGCATCTCCCTCGAAAATAAGACCAGTACAGAGCATTATGCATCTACTCGTGCTGCCTCTTTACTATTAATGGACATAAATATTTATATGGTTTGGAAGATATTTTCACGGTGGAGGAGAGCCAGTGGCCTGTGGCGAGCAGAGACATGAGCTGATGAAGTGGTCTGTGTCACACATTTGTGACTGTGTGCTCATGTGTGGTTGCACAACATGCGACTCTCAGCACCCTTTAATCTCACATGGTTATAAGAATAATAATGCAGGATGTTAATGTGACACAGAAACAGAGCTGTTATTGTGTTTCACATACACTTAAATCTCCCACTGAGCCTCTGAATTTGAATCATTAATCTCTGTCTCAGTGCTGATCCTGCAGTATGTTTACAGTTCTGTGTGCTTTTACATTACGGTGCTGTAAGAAATCAAAATCTTTTATATTTGTTATATTTGTCAATCAGTGCAGATATAGCATGTTTAATAAAAGGAATATTCAGTTTAATATGAAGCTGAATGTTTTGGTCAGTTTATCATAAAGACCAGAAAAAGCAAATGTGATGAGGAAGATAAAAGATTACAACATTTGTATTTTTCTATTTGATCCATTATTCATTTTTGGACATATAACAAAGCCTACATATAACATGAGATGTGTTGGTACTGTGGGGTAGATTTTATTTACACGTGGGCAGCAACAGGCTTGCTGGCTCCCTCTGTGTCTGTATGCTAAGCTAAGCTAACTCTCTCCTGACTATAAATAGTTCTCTCCAAAACAAACAAACAAACATACAACCCAAAATCAGCCTATTCCCCAAAATGTTCAACTATTCCTTTAACACCAACTTGGATGGTTAAAGGAAAATTCTGACTTTGCTCATGCTGACACTGTCTCCAAAGCTGACAGAACAGTAGTTAAGCTTTCATTCGGAGAGACTTTACAGTCCCGTCACCTTGCGAAGTTGCTAAACCAAACAAGACAGCAGGAGATTCAATTAAACTAACAGTATTTGGTCTTCATTTTCCCTTTCTTTCCTTTTCATAAATACCACTCTCTGGCTACAAGGTCACCCTGTCACTTCAGTATGATGTTCGAGATCTATATTTTATTGGCGTCTGTGTCGCCTGTGTTTCACACTCACTGCCTTCCTCCTCCATTTCTCTTTCGAGCATTGTTCTCTAACCACAGATCCTCTTTTGTCTCTCCACTTTCTTTTAAGATTCTCTTGAATCTGTAACATTATTTCTTGTAAAAGTGTAGGATGGAGGGTCCTCCCCAAGGGCGCCCAGTGAGCTCAGCTTTATAGCAGATTAAATCATAAGTAGAGCCTGTGGAATCTACAGGGAGAGAAGAAAAATCCTCATTTTTTTAATATTTCATTTGCATGCTCTCCTCATCTTTCCTCCAGGCCTTTTAGTTAACGTGACCCACCTCCCATGGCTGTCTCACAATCTATCCTCTCCAATGAAGACTAATTTGAATGGCTTTGATAATCCGTTAGTACTATGAATTAAATAGCCATTAGAAGAGGGTTCACAGGGAATGAGGTGAACAGAGGATGTGGCCTCAGTCTCCTCTCCATTTTGCCTCTTATTCTGCAGAAAAGTGTTTTTCACTTATCTAAAGCATTAGATATAAACAAAAGGAGCTCTGGTAAAAGGCTCCAATATTGTTTCATCAGTATATTGTTTAGTTCATATTTATTCCTTAAGGACATAGAAGGAATAAATATCACAATTACCATTATATCACCATTTTGAACAATTAGAATTAAAATGTATTTTCCAATTTCACATATTAGTTACAGCAGTTGCTGGCAACCAGTACCAGTATATGTAAAATATATATTTGGTCTGCATTGCTAACATCTTTAAGGATTGCATTAAGTCTTTTTTTTTTTTTTTTTTTTGCTGTCTCTTTCTTTAAATGTTTCCCTGACACCCTGATTGAGTCTAAGAAGAGATCCATATTTTCCACTTCCATTCAAATTGATTCATGGACTCATGAATCAATTCATTTCATGAATAATACCTTTGCGGCAATCTGCAGATACATTTTGTTCTCAGTAATTACATTCAATTATACTTCACATTTTTCTTTCACATGGAAAAAAATGCTTCTTCTGCCATTAGGTTTCCCACATGGTAAATATGAGGCTACCACGAGCACATCCAGTGCTAAGCTAAGCTAACTGGCTGCTGGAAGTAGCTCTATATTTTATGTACAGATACAAAAGTGGTCTGAGTCTCTATACCTCACTGCTACCAAATAAGAGAATAAGTGCTTTCCCACTAAATCAAACTATCCCTTTGATAAAATTCTGTTAAAATGCCATGGTGCCTTATCTGGACACAAGTAATCAGGTCAGGTAAAAGACAATGCACACTGGTTTTAGACTTCAGAAAAGACCGGAATTCACTTTGTAAAATAGCTGTGATTACAATCAGGCCTTTCTGTTCATTAAAGAACTGTCCCACTTATTGTAAAACAAAGGATGTCTTCCATGTTGTCGCTGTAGTCAAAATATCTTTTTCTATGATTTTGAAGTTTGACTCTTTGGTGGTATCTTTTGACCACTGGCCAAAAGTCCACCAGTACTGTACAATTTGTCACATCCCTGGAGAGCCAGGGGAGAGGAAAATGCTCTCATTATTAAACAAGGCCCTCCGGCACTGTACATCTGTATTCTTAGCGGTAATTAACAATACACTTTCCTTCAGGATAAACAGTTTATATAAAGAAACGAAAAGAGGCCGAGTTGGAAGCTCTTGACATGAGTCGAGCGGTCGCAGCAGATTTACAACGAACCTTCCTGTAAAGCTCAAACGAGAAAAACTGATGGAGGAAGGGTTTTATATAAGCCATATTCCCTAAATCAACATCTCACGTGAAAGTTTCATGTATCTGTCACTTTCTGAGTGGTATTGTGGAGTCAGAGCAAATTGAACATTCATCCTGAGGGATTATAAATATCACATCAAAGAATCAGATCCCTTTCTACTGAGAATACACTGCCACTGACAAAGACATCAATTCTCCCCTGATGGACTTAGGAATCTGGGATTTATGATTTAAAAATGAGCTTCTATATGAAACTGCCTGCTGGGTTTTGACACAAAGAGTAAAATAAGAGCCAACCTGTGCTGCTTTGCTTTTTCCATTTCCTTTTTTTCCCTTCACTGCTTTCCCTTTTCATTAAGTACTCCATCTGAAATGGCATGTGGCATGTTTGCCATTTATTCCTTGATACTGCAACAGATGGATCTTGGAGCAGGGCTGTGATGTCACAGTATTTCACACCTGATACTCTGAGTTCATTGGCTGAGCTGTGACTCACCGCTGACGGAGGTTAAATGTTCTGTCCGTCTCCCCACCTTCACCTTGTCTTGACCTTGGACAAAAATAATTACACCAGCGTGCCACAGTTTCTCATGATAGACCATTCCAATCAATCACTCTGGACGCTGATCACATCTTCAAATAATGAGACTGAGATCCATCGGTAAATTAATGTGTCACATCACTCAGACGTGATGGGACCATTTTCGCCCTGGCAGACAAATAACTGTCCATTTCTTGTCCATCGATCCGCTTCCTTTGACAGAATTCCTGGCGACTTTTTCAGCCAAAGTAGGGGACCAGGCCATGACTACAATCCTCTTTCCAGCTGATTTCATTTCAATAATCCTATATTGTTTTATGTATTATACATAATTGTTTTTAGTCTGTCATTTATTGGTCATAAATAATGGTGTGAATTTAGCAGGCTCAGGTTAAGTGTAGTTTTGAAGTATTGTGTGTATTGTTCTGTAAACACAACACATATGCATTATCACCGCCTTTTTAGTTGATACGACAAACTACTTAATTGCGTATTTATAGATATTTACAACACCAGCAATTCCTTAGGGCAGTGTTTGTGTCTACATGATGAATAACAGTATTCACTCTCTTTTGGCTTTGTTTTTTGTCTCCACTAGCTGCTAAATTCTCCCATATATCAACAAGTTACAACGCTGTCTGCTCTTAGGTGCTGAGCAGGTAGCATGCAGTGGGATTTTATAGTGAGAATGTAACAAACAGTGATGTAGTGTCCAGTATTATCTACCTGTTGGTTCATCTCTACTAGAGATCCCCTTCCTATTAACAAAGACATTTGACTTAATTTTAATATAAAATGAAAATAATAGCAGTTTTGAACAAAGCAAATCAGTCGATCAAGTGTGCTTATTTACAGATTTCAGTACAGCCTGAATTTGAAAGGCTGTTGTTTTTGTTTTTGCTTTTTTCTGTCAACATTTCCAGCTGAATCCAGATGGCACAATAATACTGAAGCCTGTTTTTTAATGGAACATACGTGGTTGCAGCGTTTTTCAAGAGATGAAATCCAGTGCTGCTGACCTTGTGTGACCATTTGGGTTCTCGTGGTGGAGCCCACTTCAATTAAGCTCTGAATGCAAGGGAGATCAATAAAGAAATACAGTGCTCATATTTTTCTCCTGCGAGTTCACCAATGACCTTCTATGCATCTTTTAGTGTTTTGGAGCTTATGGGTTTGTAGAAATGATAAACGCGTTGTCTTGTGAACAAAAAAACACAAGTGAGAGATAAAAGAAACTCAAGGGGTCTTTTTAATCATGACATCACCTGTTCTCAAGCCTGGGCTGTTTATTCATATATTATCCATGGAAACAGGAGCAAAATAAACATCCACTCAACACAATAGGTCTTGTTTTGGGCACTGACTTCTGGGCATTCCCTGTTTTATGTGTTTGTCAATGGAAGCGTGGCTGCACATCTCCTGTGCATGTAGAAACAGGTTAGCAAGCACTGCCGTCATGGGAGAGGCACCTAATTTAGGTTTTACGATCTGAAATGAAATTTCTGAGTGCGAGTTCTGGCACTTTGAACTTGTTTGAGCAATTTTCATTTTTCTGAGGGAGTTGTGTTTACATCCATATCTGATGACATCTGGCGCATAATGAGGAAAAGATCCTTTGTTTGTGTGCTCACATGTCTGTTCAGAGTATTGGACAGGTGTTTCCAAGGAGCAGGCCTGTTCTCCTTATTGGCCATACTGTGCACACACACTGGTAAGTCCCTGATGGCTGTCCTCAGGCCTGGTGAATCTCACACAGAGCAGACAGTAATGAGAAAAAGGATAACTGTGTTCCATCAACAGCTGAGCCCTGCAGCTCCTGTCAGTATTAAATGCACAGATATCGCCGCTGGCCATGCAGTTGCTAAGGAAGTGTTGGTATCCAAGCAAGAGTTGGCAGGAAAACATCCCCAAAGTTGATTCAAGAGATTGCATGCCGCTGGAGTTGATTTCAAGCTGCATCCATATTTCATTTATGTATACTAGTTCTCTGAAGGGGAGGTGGAAAATTACCTGGGCATCTGTAAAAAAGCTGCAGCGTAAAAAGTAGCAGGTCCAAAATAAACTCTGGGAATGTCATTATCGGCTTGTGGAGATGAAAAAACAGCATTAGTGGTGGGATAGGACAGTAGCGCGAGTTATGGTTCTGAAAGCCCCCAGCTCAAACTGTATTAACAGGTCTGCACATTAATCTTGGACAGTGGGGTCTCCAACAGGCCAGTGAGCAAAAAAAAAATAGTGGGCACTGTGACAGTGTTGTTTCTGCACCAGGTTGCTGCTCTCTAGTCAAAAACTCTGGAAACCAGACATCCAAGCCTCTTCAGACAAGTTACCAAAGTACACTGTAAAACATCATGCAGGGACACAGGCATGATCTCTCAAGTCTTTTGACTTCAAATGATGACTGAAGTCACAAGGCTATGAAATGATTTTTTCAAGGATGCACTTTTGATTATTTAAAACTGCTTTTGTACTTCAGTATGCACACCAGTAAATGAACATATCACCTTTCATGCAGCCACAGTGTTGAGCACATATACTGTGTGTCCAATTCAATAATATTCACTATGTTTAAAACAGTTCAGAACAAAACATCTATAGGTACATAAATAGAGAAAACTGCTCGCAGCATGGCAGAATTAATATAGCATGCTTTCCTCGCTAATATTATAAACACTGTTCATTGTCCAACTGGATAACAATCTTACCAAAGTTTTCTTAATTCAATACATCATTGGTGGCAAATAGATTTTTAATTCAGATAACAGCAAAATTAGCTTCTATCATTTTTGCTGCACTGCAATATTGTGGTTGTCATGGTAGTAGCCAGCTCTGACAGCAGCTCCAAATAGTTGTGCACGTTAAGAAGAGCGGCAGCTGCCCACTTCTCACCTTACCTGTCATTATGTTTATGTTGGAAACAACGGAGACGGCAGCTGAAACAGCCTGAGAGCACCTTTAAGTTGTGATCCCAGCAGCGCACTTGAGACATCATGCGGGGGTTCTGTGGCTTTTGTAGTCTCTTATTAAGCAGCTATGCCAGTAAAAGCTGCTGATTGGTTAAGTGATAGAGGTAATTGAGTTTAGTCCAGTTAAACTATTTGTTTTTTAAGACTCCACTGAACATCTGCTGATTCTATCAATTGTGTTTTTAATTTGAACCTGCTTACAGTGTTTTACAGTGCACTGGGCCACAGAGTCTCAATCCACAAATCATAAATCATTTACATTTTTTTATATCCCACAGTTCCACCTTCCAAGACTCCCAGACCAGAAAATGTGTCTGGGCTGGACCAATAACCACAGAGCTCCATACTTGAGCTGCACACATGACCACAGACCCCCGACAGAAAGAGAGGCTCAGACCTGTTTGAATTGAACCAAACACTGATGTGCACACCTACATCAAGTGAGTGAATATTGGAAATAAATCAGACAGAGTTAAAAACGGGTGCTCTATCTCAGGTAAATGAAATCCCCGATGAAACAGAGGAGGAGAGAAATTCTGTGCGACAGACAAATAGATCGCTCGCCCTCGGTGAATCAGTTTTCTGAAGGAGGAGGGGAGGCGGCGGTGGCTCCCCCTTGGCCTACTTTCCTCCCTTCACCAGCCAGTTCGTCCTCCTGGGATCAGTAGAGGTACAGTATATGGAGGGAGTTCAGCCACGCTTGGCCTGTCACCGCAAGACTGCAAAGGAATGGCTGCATTCGAGGGGGTGGGAGGGATGGGGTGAGAGTCAGTCAGCACACTTACTGTACATAAAAAGCGAACAAGGGCAAAAGCGGTCCAATCATTCCTTGTTTCCATCCTTACGCTTTCCATTTCCTCTCGCTCCGCAGCTCCTGTGCTTGTGTGTGTTTTTTTTTCTCTGCTCGGCTGAGCTCAGACCCAGCAGATGTTTCTGTTGTGTGAATTGCTGAAAGAAGAGGTGTATGAAATGTTTGGGCAGATTGACATACATCTCCAAGCTCTTCCCCCACTTTCCCTCCCACTCTTCCTCCCTCGCACTCTCTCATATCCTCGGGCTCCTGTCACTGATTGAGCAGGTAGATGTCCATAATTATTAAGGTGGAGGAAAGTCATGTTTGATTGCCTACAGGTGTTTTTTTTATGCAGAGGAATGCACAACTGGAACACAGTATAGAGTCTCAACACAGAAAACATCACAGACTAAAAGCTTTCTAATTTCAGATTCATGTTAATACTCCTAATTTTTTACGCCTTTTCGCCTCTTCCTACAGATTTATCCAATTACTCCTTCTAAACAGCGTTGGTGGCTCGTTGCTAGGTGACAGCCAGGTAACACACACCATAACCGCAGGAGTTAAGATGAAGGTGTTTCCAAATAAAGATGATTCATTATCTGCCAAGAGTGAAACTGTCATTTCCATTGTCACCTTTCCCTACCTCTCCCCTGTCAGCTTGGCTATGTGACAGACGCAGTCAAGCTCACTAAGCCAGATGGAGATGCATGAATTCACAGATGATTTTCATGTGAAAGCACACCGATTTTGTTCCCCACTTGTCTCGTGAGGATGGTTTCTGCTCTAGGTAGAATCTAGGTTAAGGATGAACTACTCTCCAAAAGTTAAATTCTGGAAAACCAAATTATGGCTCAGACAATGGGATGTAAAAATTAAACCTGTTCAGCAGAAGGGCGACTGAATGTGTGTGATTCCCCTAAAGGGCATCCAGGAGATGAGTCTTGCCTATCTACACGCCGTCTCACAGTTTGATCCTGGTCATGGAGTCATAGACAGGGCAGGAAGCCGTGAGGCATGGCATGCTTCACTGATGCCCCCTGACAGATTGAGGCTACATGGGTGTGCTTGGCAGTTTTGCGTGTGCCTCTTTGTTTATGTATCTCTGTGCATGTTTTAGGGATGTTACATTTATTAGGATAATGGGAGGCAAAACGCACAGTTGGGGACAAGACCTCTGTGGCTTTGTTTGTTTGTTCCAGCAAATGGAATAAAAAGCTTAAAAGAAATGAATCATAAAAACAATCACCAGTGTTTTGTGACTCATCCACCTACTGTGATGCCTCCTCCATTTATTTTTTTAAAAGCACTCAAATAACTTTTTAATTGCCTTTTTGTGAGTCTGATCCAAGTAGTTTACGTTCCTGACTCCTGCTGTAAAAGAAACAGCTTGACTTGGAACTGCAAGGAAACAAAGTTGTGGTTTAATGGGAGGTTATGTGCTGGACCTATTTCTTGCCAAATAGTGGTCATCACCATGAGGTTGCTAAGCAACCAGTGGAGGCTCCAATAAGTCACTGCATCTGCCTGTGTGTCT
>JAOXYL010000090.1:9660873-9688014 GCA_028564955.1 Terapon puta
GGGGGGGGGGGTCCGCTGCAGACTCGTGTGCCCGCGCTTTGTCACTGAGCCACCTGTATCACAGAACAAAGTGTCTCCTTGGGCTTTAGTAAACTGCAATCATCCATTTTTGCAGTTTTCCAGCTTTTCATAGACCAAACAATTGACACAGTAATCAAGAAAAAATTTATTATATTTATGATTTTATAAATAAGAAAATAATAATTATTTGTAGATCTCTGCAAACTCGTTTGATCTACAGGTACCTATTAAGCCCTTGTCTGTGTAGATCCACAGATCCTACATGTATTTTGGCAGAAGCTAATGTAATATGAGATTTCACTTCTGCACTTCTGGGCCACTGCTCTGCTCATCTTTGGCTATTTTTTGGGGATGGTACTGCGAGTACATCTCAGTCCAGATCTGTTTTTACAGCCTCTCCCTGTGACTCATTGGGCCTAATGGTTCTCCCATCTCCTGACTCAGGCATTTTTCTGATGAAATGGGACTCTCTCCCAGCTTCTGGTCTTTCTCTTTTTCTGTGTCCCAGCTCTCCACGACTCCACCCCTCCCTCCACTCTTCACTCTATCCCCAGGTCCTCCTCCTCGAGTGCTCCTGCTCTTTCCATCCAACCTTCAGGAATGAGAGACTATAGCTTTACAAGAGTGCCCTCATTAGGCATGTGGGGCTTTTTTTAATGTGTCCTATTTTATTACATGTTCAGTTCTGCATTTTTATCCCTCTGCCTAAAGGGGATCTGAGCCCCCGTAAATATCCTGTTTTATTTTTTATCACTGACGATAGGGCTGCACAGTATAATGTGATATGATAATTGTTGCTCACATGTACAAACACACACTTGCTCACACCGCAAATTAATTTGGTAATTCAGAGTGCACAAATTATTGTACGGATGGACGGTAGGTTGTTAATGATGACCCAGATAATTAGCTCATTATCGTTTTAAACAAATGAAATGCATGTCAGGTGTTAAGAGCTGGCTGTTAGCTCATTAACTCACTTTCTCCTGGTTAGATTATGATTGGAAGTTGTGATATGAAGCCGAGATGGTGACGTTACATCTGATTTATGCAAGTGGGGAGGACTGTTCGTTGGTATATATGACATGGTCTTGTTTGCTGTCTCGGCTTTTCCAGCATGGCTGAATTATAGAGTACCTCTAAGAGATTTATTTTGAGCGTGATTTGGGTTTGCATCCCAGTCTGCTAATAACACTTTGCCGTTCCAGTCAGTGATAACTGTACAAACCTCAAATACACAAACGTACATGAAGCTCTGTCTCTCTCACACACGCACACATACACACACACATACACACGCCCCTGCAGCCTGGGTGCTGCTGGCAGAAGTCAACTGGAAACTGGGGTTATTTTATATGTGCCATATATGGATCTCATATCTGCTTGAATCTAGGCTAAATGTTTAGCATTCGACTCATAAACATGGCGCAGAAAAACCTGAGCTAAGCAGACATTTCTTTATTTTGACGTGGATGTTGTAAATTTTAGGAGATGCAATTGGGATAATGTGATTCTCCCACTCCCTTCCCGCAATCTGATTATGTGCATTTGTATTCAAATATCTTTCCAATATGAGAGCAAGAACATTTTAAAAGCCCCAGTTTTCCACTATGCTGGCTGCTTTTTGCAGCCTTTGAAGCCCACACACCTTGTCCATGGCACTGCTCCCTGCAGCTGCCGTGGAATAACAGCAATGTTACAGTCCCTCCCACAGGGCGAGTCTCGCCACAGGTCTATAAGACATATGGGCTCCTTGTCAGCCTCCACAGCATCAGGGGGACAGATCAGTGTTTGATTTGAGAAAATCCACAGCGGGCTCCAAATTTTACCTAGGGGAACTTGGGGGAAGGGCTGGCTAATGATGCCTCTCCTGCCAGGATCACAAGCCTCCAAGATAGACGCTAGTGTTTCACTTCAGCTTGTTAAAGAACAGGAAGTAAAATCTTTTTGGCCTCATAAACTAGTAGAAGTTTTGGTGAGGAGGTCTGTTTGCATTTGGAGCCTCTCTTGCGTTGATTGTGCGATAACGTTATCTCGTGGCAGGTTACAGCACATAAAGTCCCCTTGTGTCAGAAGGTGACACAGGTGTGCTTTTTCTTTCAGGATTTTCTGCTAGTGCTTCTAGAGTGTCATTCTGTTTATTACCCACAATCACACCATTGGGGCTGAAAAGCAAAGCACAAAGGGGTGCTGAGATGTCACTGACAATGTAGCCTTAAAGCCGATTTGTTTCGTTCAATGACAGGGCATCCTCCGGCGATTCCAACCAGTTTGCGTGAAAATTGTAGTGATGGTTCTTGGACAGCTTACTTGCTTCTTACATTGATGAATTTATTTGTCTGAACAGCTTCTGCATGTCTGACTGAATAATAGCCTCTGCCTTTTAGCAGCAGATCAAATGTACATGTTGTAGACTGTTATTTTTACTCCTCAGAGGGGAAAAACAATTAGACAGCAAAGACCATACGCCTCACTGCCTCATGATTTTTTCATGGTGCTTTATGAAATTTTTAGCCCACTGCCACTTTAAAAGTACGCTCCCCGAGACAGCATTCATGGGTCACTGCGCTAAAACACGGCCTCTGTCCTTTGGGCAAACAGTCGGTCAATGCCAGCCGATGTGTCACGGCCACAAGCAAACCACGCTACCATCACTGTGGATGGAATGAGCTGCATTTTATAAGCTCAGTGCATCGAATTCAACAGGGAAGTCTTAAGAAGCTATGGTTTTCTAAGAAGAAAGGAGCAAAAATAGATATAATGTGCTTTTTTTTCCTTTGCTGTAGAATTTCTTTGGTAATAGTTATTAGGGTAAACACATGCACACCATGAAGCATAATTCCTTTTTTCCCCTAATCCTTACCTCACCGCATCTTTTTTCTTTGAAGCTTGGGAAAAAGGACAATCCACTGCATTAGAAAAACTGGCCACTGTGTAACCATTTGAAGTATATTAATGGAGTATGATATTTTCATGAAAATGCATTTCATTCCATTTCTGATGGTGGAATCCAGGGATCACCTTCACACGTGTTTGTCAGAGATAGCACAGGCACGCCAGGTGTCTCCAGTATGTGAAATTAAATTGGCTGCAGTGTTCATTGATTTAAGCTGCTATAAAAAAAGAGTACAGAGGCTCTTAGGGACCATCTTTTTTTTTTCTTCTTTTTTCCGTCGAACATCAGGTGATCTTGGATGGCCTCCCACTGATTTGTCGCCTGTCCCACGTCTGGATGACAGCAGAGTCGCCCAACCTAATCTTGACCACCTGGGTGTGACGCTCAAATCTGTAAAGTGTTTGAGGCAGCTCAGGCATTTCTCCAAGGATTTGCGCCCCGGAGATCATCTTCCCCGATAGCACTTGGCAGAAGGCAGGTCCCATGTGAAATACCTCAGCACCGGTGTCAAAGCCAAAGCAATTTTGTGGGTGTCTTTGAAAACCCCTCGGTGTGTTGAGGTTCTCTTGGCTTAAAATGTCAAGCCATACAGTAAAAGAAAAATCATCCGCCTCCTAAACGGCTGATTCAGCTAGCGGCTCCAAACCAGTGCTGTAACTGGACAGATGACAAAACAGGATTTAACGCAGATAAAGCAGCGTTTAGATTAGTTTCTTTAATGCTTAAATAAAATTTCGTCTCAGTCAATGACCGGACATGATCTCATTTGACCTCAGCGCATGAAAATGATGCACAAAAGAAACAATGAAGAAGGGGAAAGCCAATCTTGTGAGCAATTACCAAAACCACTTTCGCTTATCTCTGCAGGCAGTTTGGATTTAGACAAGCTGCTTTTTTTAATGTAATAAGGAACAGATGTCCAACCTTGCTTCTCTTACTCAAAACATCTCCGAGTGAGCTTTCCATACATTTGCCACATCCAAAGCAACCCCTCCACCTCCCTCACCACCTCACCCTTGATAATCCACTCTGCACTGTGAGCTTTCAAAACACCCCTTTCAAATATTTGGCCAGCTTTCCGTGTGTGTATATTTATTCTGTTGCTTTTGGCCTGAATCAAAAGTCTGTTGTGTTTCCAGGAAGCTTGAGAATTTGCAGACGTCTTGAGATTTTGCAAACTTAAAAAAAAAATCTCCTACTGTAACACAGCTAATTATACTGAATATGTTTTGTAATCTTTTCCTGCTTTGTTCATATTTTCGCCATTCGGCGGCTGATATCAACGCAGGTTTTCACGGCTTGAAAATTAGTTATGAGTTATATTTTTGCATTGTCGTGTAGGCGCACCCACAAAGACTACGTGACAGAAATCCTGAATAGATATTAGCTATTTGTATAGTCCTCTTTTAACAATCTGCAACATTCATCTGTGGCAATTTGCTGAACATTGCTTCGGTTGCCTCTATAGGTGATTAGCACTTCAGTCACACAGTCGCTCAGCCTCACAGGACTGCTGTACGTGCATCTCCAAGACAAGTGCAAACTCGACTCTTTTAAACTCAGCTCACATGCAAATGTTTAAAAAAAGCAGAAGAGCAGTGATGTGTTTCACCATAAATATCCCAGCTGTGGTCACTCCTGTGGTCCTGTTACAGTAGTGGAGAGCACTAAATGGGCTGTTTATTTAGAGCTGTTATGTTGCGGTTGGCTGATGGAGATATGCTTCCCCCTGCTAACGCTGCAGTGCACGCTTGGGCGCATTACTCACAATTTCATCACCACCTACCAAATTAATACTCAAGGCCGCATCAGCAGCATCTGCCCAAGCAAGACAGTTGTCATCAGTTTTCCAGAGTTCAGAGAGCTGAAAGAAAACTCTGCACTGGTGTTTTTACTATTCTGAACTTGTTGTCTGTAAGAGGTCCATGGGCAGGTTCACCAGGAAGTGTTTTCATTCTTAAATTATAACCAATCATCTTAGATCGCTTTGACCTCTCGATGTTGCTGATGCCTTTGTGACCACATTCATCTCCACACAATTGTCTCAGATCCATCATGTTTTGTGGTGTAAACCTATTGACTTGTGTTTCTTCAGGGACCTAATCTTGGACTGCCTCCAAGCGGCTCAGTTTCCATGCTCTCCCCATCTTTCCTCTGTCTCCCATAAATCAATGTGATGTAATTGCATAAACTCCCTTTCCCACAGCTCGGGCCTGGAGGCAGAGTATTCTCAGAGTGAAAGTGTTTCACTCGGGCCAGTTAACCTGAACCCACTGATTCCCACAACTCTGATGTCCCTGGCTTGTGAAAATTTTATTTTGGCCCTTAAATACCTCTGTTTGCAGTGATTTTTCTTTCATTGGTAATGTTTGGAAATGTCTGATGTTTCATGCATTGTTTTTCCAAGCAGCAGGGCTGTGGAAGTTATCTTTCTCACAGCTGGTACTGACTGTTTACATCTGGCTAATACACTCTAAGCTCAGCAGATTAAATCTCATTTCTCTGAGTGCTTTTTGTGTTGAGCCAAGCATGATTTCTCCTGACGTCTTCCCGCTTGTGGCTCCCTCAGCCTATCGAAGGAATGTTACTTAAAGCACTCATGCATTTTCACAAGATTGTAGCATGGAAAATGTCCAACCATCTTTTTCCACATTTCAGTCCCCCTCCTCTCTTGGGACGTGCTCACAGGCAGGATATCTCCTCAAAGGGCATCTTTCAATCCTTCTCCTTGTAGTACAGAGTGAACCAATGTGGAAAGGAGTGTATCTCAATACTTTTGGAGTGAGTCTTACTCACATGGTTCAGAGTTCCTCTTTATCCTGGTTTCATCTTCCACTGCTCCAGTAATCCTCCAGCCATCCGTCTCACCCTGTTCAGCTGAAGAACACGAGTGATAAAACCTTTCTTTCCTCGTCCTGCAGAATCGCATTGCAAGGTTATTTGGCCATTAGTGGGAGTATATTTGACAGTGTGAGAGACAAAAAGCATGAGCCATTTTCACTGTTCCTACTCTCTGTGATGTTGTGAGTTTGTCACAGTTTGTTACCTGCTATCACCACAGCCACCGTATACAGGCTGACACAAATGAAGGATTCAGAGGGATTTGGGGTGCTCTGGCACATGTGCAGCTTTATGAGGAGGTCCCAGTGTGGAGCCCCTCTGGGCTGAGGAAATGATCCAGATGCAAAGCTTCTGGCTCTCGTAACCCAGTGGGACACCTGCCCTGCTGCTCCTGTAGAGCCCCCTGCAAAATCCACAGAGACGGAAAGGCATAGACTGCCATCTCTCTCAGCAACTCTGCTATAACGTACTGTTGCATACTGATTTTCCATGCAGCTTATGCGATACGTGTGCATTGGCTTTCAGTCTTGTAATGGAACACAGTTATTGCCACTTTCAAATCAAACAGTGTTTGCACTCAGTCTCCTGAATGCATCTGAATATAAACTCTTTAACAAGCCTATCGTGGGAATTAACACAGTTTAAATTGTTTCACCATAGTTAATACTCCTCAAAGATAATTAGCAACACAAGGCTTTCCAGGGATTCGATAGATAGGAAAACTAGTTGGAACCAAACAATTACAACATAATGTGTCAGTATCACAGAGTTGCTAAATGGAGAAGGAACTCATCTAAGTTAGAATCAATGCGTGTTTTGGATTGGATTTTTCTGCAAAATGCGCTCTAAAATGAGGTTAATAGTTAGAACATCAGTCAATATTATTGTTGTCTATTACTTGCATGCAGATTTTAGGTAGAATTGAAAACAAACCACAAGTTAATGCTAATAGCCAATTTTGTTTGGGTTAGATGCTTCATTTTTTTTTCATTTAATTGCCCGTATGAGATCAAAACCTTTTTGCCTGATTTGCCTGATTTATTTCAAGGTCTCTCTGCTGTGAACTAGTCAACATGGTGTTTGAGAGAGATTCTGGCTGTATTACTGCAACAATTAACATTGCCATGACAGAGTTGTGAAATCCAAAATACCACCAGACCTTGGACATAAACTGGGCAGTAATCCTGCCATCTGCCTCCATGTTTGTTTATACTTTTGTATAGTAATGTGACCCACATGTTTGTGCTCATAAACAAAGGAAGTGAGCGCGCTGTTTCAGACCAGCCTTCACAGTGTTGTTTTACCTCATCTGAACATGGCTGGAAACAACAATTCTATGCTTCAAATATGCCAAATAAAAAATATTTATTCTGGAATCAATCAATCAGTCAACTACAGATACTCACCACTATTATCTGAATTTCAGAATGATGTGTGAGTAAAGGATTGGGCTTTGGTGGGTGTGCTCAGTAAGGTATGCAGGGAAAACCATCAGCAATGGGAACCAGACCCTCTGGGCCTCAGATTTTGGGCTGAACTGATGTTGTAACTACCAGGCAGCAATCCAAGTGTCCCTTGGCCTATTTGTCGTTGTATTGTCATTATGGGGATTTATATTTTATACTAATCCTAGTGGTGTCAGAGTTTTCGTTTGTCATTTGCAATGCCATGTGATGTATAAGTGATTGCCAAGTGTTCATGGAGCAAAATGCAGATTAACAAAAGCGAAACATCACTGCTTTGGCATAGATTTTCATGCATTTTAGTTATTCTAGTTTGGGAATTTTGCTTGTATAGGAGCCCAAACTCAAATGCTCTCTACTGGTTTCAATTATGAGAATAAGTTGCATCTGGTCCCATTGAGCAAAAAATCTGTTTCCACTTCTTTTGTATCTTCTGCATTGGGATGTTCATTGAATTGTTTGCCAGCACACTAAACAACATTTTGAGTCTTAAGGAAAGATATTCACAAATACAGGTCATTTAACAGGTAAAGGACAGTGAAAGCCTGCTGAGTTCTTCTGCTGATGACCTTTTGGTAATAGCAATTGCCTTTTTTTTCCTGTTCTTTTTCTTTGCTACAGAATCTGATTTCAAAACATATACAGAACCTACTGCTCTATGGTATTTTAACAAAATTGAAATGACGCCTAGAAATGGTTACCAGATGTGTTCTGAACACATGTTTAAGTTGCTGGTTTGACTTATAGGACAACAGTGGCCACATATTTCTACATTTAATGTCTTGTGAAAAATGTAACACCATATGTTTTGGTACATACCATGGATTCTCACGGGATTTGAATTTTTCAGGTGTAGCAATATACAAAAGCGTCAAATACTTAAGTGTTACAGCAGCTTTACAATACTAAACTTGGAGTCTCTTTTTGTTTACAGTAAGTAGGTTTGGAGTATCTGACTTTTCTTAAGCCGAAACTACAAGTCAGTTAATCAGTTGGCAGACAGCATTTTTTTTTAAATATTTAACAAGCAATTTAATCAGTTCAATTTATTAATCATTAATGCATAAATGCTCTGTAGTTCCCTCTTCCAAATTTTCAGTGTTTGCTACTTTTAATTCGTGTGATGCTCGACTTTTGAGAAAGTTTGGGTTTGGTTTTAATACTGTTGATCAGAGAAAACCAGGAATTTTAAGACATCATCTTGTTCATTATAAAATGTGTCATTTAGGATAGAAATGTTATATACCAAATGACTTATCTAACAGTCAGGTCATTAATCAAGAATGAAAAGAAGTCAATTTTGCAGCTCTACTTTAGTTACATTTTTAATAAAATCTATCTATCTTTTGACTTTGACTTGTCTACAAATCCGGTGTGTTTTCTTTTGTGCACATGCAATGTTTTTGCTGAGGAAGACGCCCCTAGGGAAGACTCTACGCAACTTTCCCCTTTGTGCAGGCAGCCTGGATCTTCATCTCAATTCCTCTCTAAGTTGGAGGCTCTGTGAGCTGTAAGCTGCGTGATTCACAAGCTTTACTGGGCTTTAGGATTTAACTGGGATGGAAATGGTTATCATGCGGCTGTTCGTCAGCTCGCAGGGCCTGTGGGTGGGGGAGTCAGTGAACAAACTGACAAGAGTTTAACAGCCCCAGCCCCCTCTGTGTATGGAGTAATGAACTCTTACCTTGGTTTGGAAGGCTGCACTGCTGGTATCCTTGCTGTGTTTTTGTAACCCTCACTAAAAAAGCCTTGCTCTTAATTGTATCCCACGGGGCCCCTGAGCTCTCAGTATTCACAGCCTTTCCTGTCCCTCATACTGATCCCCCCCCTTTCCAACCTTAGCCCCATCATGCCAATTCGACAGGTCTTTCCTCTTTAATCGCTCGACTTCAAAGTGGTGTTGTGAACCCCCCTCTGGCTCCTCAGGGACAAGATGGGGGCTAGCCTTTGGGGCCTGGGAAGTAGTAAGGTGAAAGTGTACAAGGTGGCTAGTTAAGTTAGACAAGCACGGGTTAAAGAAAATAATAACAAGTAGTTTGGGTCCTGCTCTTCATCATGGTCTCACCAGAGAAAACTTGTGGTGTTGTGTAATTATAGAAGTAGGTTACAGATGTTTAAAAGGCTTTGAGTAAGACGCTTCTCAATGTTCTTTGATGGGGGCATCTTGCGAAAGATGCCCGAGGAACCTGCTACAAAGGGAGGACGCCTGGCTAATGTTTGCCACTGGCTTTCCAAAGAGGTGGACACAGTGTCAGCTTTCATCAGCGTCAAAACAGCAGCCTCCAAAAACACCATTTCCAGGGGCTGCTTTTCTATCAGGTTTTCATTTAACCTAAAATGATTAGCACAGAGAAGACAGATGACTATGTAATGAGTTCTATCTGCATCTTCTAGCTGGAATAATTGTCTACTTCAAATGAGTGAACGCATTCCTGCCCGATGTGTAACCCTGAGAGCACCTACTATAGTGAGGAGAACAAAGAAAACAGTGGGTTAGCTGTGGCCAGAGGGAGAGAGTGAGTGATTAATTGAGCGATGCCCTCTGATCAGAGTGGGGATTGTTTCTCCATCACGGTGGTTTATCTTTATCTCTGGCGGTTGACTCGCACTGTTAGATCAATAAATCCAGACGGGGTAAGGCGATGATTCTGCCTCAGTATTGCCCTCATTAAAGCGGCTGTTCAGGAGATATATGGCTGCCAGCAGTTGCCCTCTTTCTCATTTCTATAATATTATCTTATGATGTATATGGGCTCTGTCAGAACTGAGAGCACCTGGGAGAGCTGACATTCTGAGCTGTAGATTTTTCTTTTTATTAAATGTGTTTGTAAAGGTATAATTTGGGGCATAAAAGGCCCCATAGGTGATATTTCTGAATTTGAAGTTGCCTCTACGGCTCAGAGGTTTTCTTTTGTCAACCCTAGTGAGAAACTGAGGACAAACCAAGCTGCAAGGTGTAGACGGAAGAAAAGTCACTTCCTCCCTCGTTTTCATGTCCCACTTCCTGTCCCCAAAGGAAGTGTCGTTGATCAGACTCCCTGCTGTTGGCTGACCCGTGACATTTCAGTCGAGGCTGCCCAACTGATTGGCAGGATGAGGGCACTTATGGAGGCAGAGAGAAAAAACAAATGACATGTTCCTTGACAATACTGCATACATAGTAAAGGCCGGGATATACTTGGAAGGAAAAAGTTTATACAATGTGTTGCCAGGCCATATCTGAAAACAAAACTGTTTAGGGCTATTGTGAAAATGTAAAGGTCAGAGGGGCAAGAAGAATTGCCCAAATTAGGATAACAGTGCAGACCTGGCAGTCACTCTTCCTGGTTTTGGACTTGGATGTTCACAAATGTAATAGAAGCAGCTGTCTGAAGTTGAAATCCTTCCTACTTTTTCACCAGTGCACCAGAGGTCTTCATAGGTCCAAATATTGTGCCCTGATCCCAAAAGAACCAGTGAAAAACCTATCCAAACCCAGTATGCATTTAGCCATTTTCGAACGCAGAGAGACCCAATCTGAAGGGGAGTACAGTCTGACCTAACATGAGAATACTCGACAGGATAATTAGATGAAAAATATGACCTGAACAGCAGTGCACCAGCAACAAAATACTATATTTTGCAGCCAACCTGGTGACAGAAGGCAATCATTTTCTAACTAATTTCATAACTGTCAATCAAATTCCCAAAACTAATTGTCATTTAATAGCATAAATCTTTTTTCATTAGGATACTGATTTCCTAAAATCATGCAGCAATTAGAACGAATTGATTCGAACGGATACGGAATACGAATATGCGTATAATTTGGTCTGGTCCAACCCTGGGTGGTCTCTACTCTTATCCTCAGAACCAAGAAGACCCGTGAAGACCTCTAGTCTGCGCTTCTTTTTCTGTGTCAAGTGGGTGTACTTGTCAGATTGTCAGTTTCAGAAAGTTTCAACAGCAAAACACCAAGGTTGGGCACTTTTTGACAATAGAAAGGAGCACTTTGTCTGAAGCATACGGATCCTTTCATTCCTCTTATTCCATTTTAGACACTTCAGTTTCCTCTGCTCTCTCTGTAGTGGATTTATCTGTGGGGGATAACAGCAGAGCATACCGTACACAGAAGCGCATAATTTATAATGTGCCACCGTGTTACACACAGGATAGATGTTGGTGATGCAATGATATTGTCAGAGCCTGAAATATCAGTAGAAGCTAATCAATTAGTGGCTGCCTTGATGTTTAAATTGCCCACAGTGCTCGTGAGCTTAAATGTCAATGACTAGTTGGCGAGAGAGATTTATTTAAAAGGAAACCATTGAGCGGATGTAGATGAAACCTTTTCTCTAGTGTTGAGCTGTTCCCCGCTTTGTTGGACCCTCAGTGGCCTGGCCTTTATAGTCTCCCTCGAGTGTTCGTCCCATTGTTGTGCTTTCTCTGCCGTTTGCGCTGATCTCTCTTCTCACCCCCATAACCGATTCAATGAGGCTCTGCGATCCTATTGGTGCTCCACTTTCCTGTGAAAAGGTTTCCATGGAAACCAAAAAATAATGCAGACCCTCACCACTGTTGCTCTCCACCAGCTAATAGCTCTCTAAACAGGGGTTCAGGAGAGACTACCTCTGCAACAGGCTACAGGATAATTTGACTACTCTGCTGCACAGTACCAGATTACAGGCATGAGGACAGCGGTCATACATACGTATCTGCTGCTGCTGTGCTAGACTGAGACAAAATTGAAAGGGATTGCAGTGTTGCATTGCTTGGGGATATGTTTGCTAAGCCATATGGCGCATATTCCCTAAATGACTCCTTCAAACAGGCTCCATCCTCTGGCTCCCCATGCATGGGAAGCTCTGTGGAAATGTTATTGATTCCCTGAGCATGTGCTTTGTACTGTCTGAATTCACGGGGCTGTGATAAGGTAGTGTATCATTCCAGTGCATCTCCCCACTTCTCAGATTTGTCCATTTCCTCACTGAGGCTTTGATTGCCTTTTCTAGATGTAATCAGAGCCCTGTATTCTGTATGGGGGAGGGTGTGTTGCTACCACTGTCAGTTGGGTTCTGCATCCCGGTGATTCTGATGTCTGCTGGCAATATGGTGTGTCGGCGGGATGATGTGGCTAGCTCTATCAGCCAGAATACTCCTGGGATGTTCTCCATCCCCAGCCCCCTGTCAGAATTTCACCATCTAATGTGGAAAGAGCTGCATGCTGTTCATGCCTTCGTAGGCAGCTCTCGCCATATTTGATGCTGTAGTTGTCAGTGCCAGTGCTTTGAAACCGGCTCCAAAGTATTGTCAGTCACAACCGTGCTGCAGACTATTTTTGCACATAGAGGCTGGAATACCAGCAGTTTAATTGGCTCTCATTGCTGTATCATTATTTTCAGTTGGGAGACACTTGTGGCAAAGCAGTTAAGAAAAAGGAAGAAAAAGTTTAAAGCATTTATGCTCATTAGACACACTTGGTTGGAGCCGTATTGCACATTGACAGTTAAAGCCAGCGACGTGTGGTAAGAAAGCAAGGTATTTCTCTTTTAGTGAATAATGCATGAGTTCAGATGCTCATCAAGGTCACGTCAGAAGCTGTATGAGGACTGTGGTGTGTTGGGTCTTCTAATAACGGATAATTAACCAAGTGAGAAGGTACACAGAGTAAGGCAGATATTAGAATTTCACCTGCCCACAACACAGTCCTGCACTGCTACTATTAAAGGCAGTCATTTTTTTTTATTCTTTCCCTGTTAATTTTGCCTTCCAGCGGAGATGTGAAATATTCACATAGATAAAACAGTGTTGCAATCTTAAATTAGCTCACTGCTGGGAGCAAGCGTTCATACATAATAAATGCAAATGCTGTCATTTTAAGTGTCCTAGAATTTTATTTTCTTTTTCATTTCAAACTCACTGTCTTATTCTGCCTAAATGAATTGCTAACGGCAAGACAAATGTGCCACTTTTCTGTCTCCATGTTGGTGCCACACTGTTTATTCATCTCATTAACTTAGTCTTGACCTCTGCTTCTTCCCTTTTGCTTCTGACCAACAGCCCATGAAAACAGGAGAGGAGAGAAAACCGAGAGAAGTCATCAGCTTCACCTGAACAACGAGGCACAAGCAGATACACATGGTATGGTAATATTTTATCTATAAATGAAGCCCACATGGTTTTGGAAGAAAAAAAAACACAACTTTTATCTTCAGCGCATATTCCCGTGTGAAACACATTTCTTCCCTTAGTTTTCTCTCAGCCTCTGTAATGTGGGGGTGTTGCCATGAATGATTTCCACCGAATCCAGCAGTGATTCCACTCCAGCAGACACATGTTAAATCAGGGAGAGTAACGGCAGAAAGCGCTTGTTGACAGACTCTTTTCACTGAGATGCTGACAGCACAGGCGCAAAGCCATTGTTGCCATTAACAGGAGCCGCAGCGCTGGCGAGAGCCGGCGCGTGAAGCTGGTCCTGCGAAAGGACAGACAAGTGCTTTTGTCCCTTCACCATCACAGCAGGCCAACACCGGGCTTTGTTAGCTTCTGATTTGCATTGGCATTTGTAGCATTAGTATTCCAGGCACGGCTGAGCAGCAGACATGTATGGATTGAGAGGTTAAAGGGGAGTTTAGACCCAGACACATCAGCTGTAATCAGTCATAGCGCATAACCATAAAAGCAGCCAACCAGACAAATAGATGTGTGTGTTACATTTGCAAGTGGCACATAACAAACCAGATCCATCTTTAAGTTTACCAGAACTGACTTAAAGGCTAATTCTGTTTTATTCACATTCATTCATTTTCGTATCGTTCTTTTGAGTTTTGGACAAAGCTTTATTGGTAATAGTGGGATTGTAGATTGTTTAACAGGAAAAGTGTGATCAAATGACCATGCCCAATTAAAACAAAGGTTAACAAGTTTATTTGGAGGAAAATAAAATGAGAGGCAAAAATGTCAGTATAGTAAAATTGAAAGTTTATTCTTGACCTTGGACGCTGCTGTTAACGAAACAAATCTCACCACAAAATCCTAGTTAAGCTTTTCCTGAGCTTTTCATCACACAGTCCTCCTCAACAGATGGAGTTTTTGTCCATGTCTGTTTAAAACAGCAGTTAAAGTCTTTCTGTACCTTAGAAGCAGTAGTTGACTTCAGAAAGAAAGGAAAAATTTTACCACCCAAATGCGCTACTGGGCAAACTCCATCTGCTGAGTAAGACTCTGTGATCTAATTAAAACCTCCAGAGCAGATAATGGACCTTGTGTTAAGATTTTGTTTCAGATTTAAATCAAAATTCCACACCTCCACTGTATAAGGTGCTTCCATTGCAGCAAATTACACAGCATGATAAAAGAATCATGAATTTTTTTGCACGCAGTTTGTGCGAAGACATTAACAGTCTTTTGATTTATTCTTATGAAGTTGCTATTTGCAATGGGGCCTCCAATACATGTGAGTATCTCTTTCATCTAAGGCTCCCACAAAAACACCAACATCGCGTTCTTTATCCTCAAGGCTTTGTTTTAATCTTTGCATTGCGCTTGAAACTGCAGCGTGTAACACAAATTAGGTTACACAGTTGCTGTTTTTATTCTTCTTTCGCTGAACTTTGTCTAAATATGTAACGGTTCAGATGTTGCTGTATGCTTTCTGTGAGTGATAAAACAGCCTCTAGGCCTTCTACAGGGGGAACAAGCTTCAAACCAACATATGGCCTTGCAACAGGGTGTGAGTGATCACTCATTAGACAAATGGCTGGTCAAGCTGTCCCCCTGTCGTAAAGGGCTCGGCTCTGCTCCACTTTGTTTTCTAACAGGAACTAGTGCTAAGTGGAGATGCCAAACAGTGCTCTGCAGACAAAGGCCACTCTCACCCCATATCCGGGTTGCCGTGGAGACCAGAGTCCTTATTGGAGAGCTGGAAAGATTCCAACATGTGCTAAAAACAGCCCAACAGATTTCTCAATACTGCAAATTTGAGCTATAAGCTATTTCGTTTATTGCAGTGCACACTTTCTCTCTCTTTTAACTATATATATTATCGTTATTCAGCGTTATAAAATCACTGTTGTGTTTGAGTCGCTGTGTGTTTTGTGCTTCTGTGCATGTTCTCGCTCCTGAGTGTCCTTTTGTGTTTGGTCCCCTGAGGCTGAAAGCAGTGTCTTTCCTTAAATCTCCTATTGTTTACTTCTGCTGAGGCCATCTGTGATGTAAAACTCTTTTAACATGGAGATCTGACAAAGACACCAGCCTCGACTTGAACAGTATTTAAGACATGGTTGAAAGAGAACATCACCGTCATTTTATTCTTGCCTGAAGGGGAGACCCTGGATAAAGTCAAGTTGGGGAGATTATTGATTGGATTTCTCAAACTTTTTGTCAAGAGAGGAAATGATATTGATTCTTCTCCTTGTGACTTATGATAAAGATGACTATGGAAGCTCTCACAGAAACCCAGGAAAGAGAGGACCAGCCCAGAAGGCAGAGGTTAGATGCAGGACAACGGAGAAAATAATCCTCCTTCTCGCAGTCGTCATAGTCATTATTGTGCAGTTAGCGTTGAATTGAGTTATAACTCATTTTTGTGGAAAGCCCCAATGTCAGTGTGTCATCCTCCAAAGCACCCCGTGGGAAAAGCCCAAGCTGAGTACAACCAGGCGGCAGTGGAGAAGTGTTTATGTGTTCATTGTGTGCTGCTACCACATACCCTCACTACCAGACAACCAGCCGGCTAAGAGCTGGAACTCCAGGGGATCAATGCATCATTGACCATGTGCATGGGCCTGGTATTGATCCAACCCCACACAGCCAGTTTGTATCTCCACTCAGCCAGTTAGAGGTGCCGACACAATTAAGTGAGAATCTCTGCTTTGAGAGATTAAGGATCACACACACACACACATCGCAGTGTTCAATGGGAGCCAAAATCTGCTCGTCTCTGTCGCATGTGCTCTGCTCAACTCAACCAAGAAGCGATTGATGAACCCCCCCCCCCTTCCAATCTTTCTTATCTAAGGAGCTGGAGGATTGATTTCACTGTAGGGGTATGAGCAACTGTTAGTTCTGACCTAACAGCTGGATGCGTGCCCGGTTGGGATATCAAGAATGTGGCCTGCAGTGCTGTTGACAACACATGGTCGGTCTGTTTCTGACTGTGCATTTGTTCATTCTGGGAGTCTTCTCTCGTTAATCAGCCTGTTGTTCAGGAGTGTGTCAGCTGCCTGGTCAGAGGACTTCTGCCCTCCGGGATTCACACAATCTCATTTCTAAAACTGAATGGGTCGGTAGAGCGTCACTCGCAGGCTCAGATAAGAACTGCTTTAGATTCACAGCACGTAAAGGAACAATGGGCTGAAATGATAAATGGCTTTGCAATTCACAGCGAATTCATCAGAGACTGCCCACTTTTTTTTGGTGAACTAGCAATGCCCTTAATGTGTAGAAGCTGATGATGTTCACCAATCTTATGTATGCACCGTTAAAACTCATTAAGTTAAGCTTGCCTGGGGGTAGAGCATGTGTCCACCTGAGCATGTAACCAACATTTGGACCTGCAAGTCTTGCAGTTTCTCGAACTTTCTAACCCGGCTTAGTTTCTATGCTCTGCTCTCTGTGTGAGGTACACCCACACATACTGTGAGCCGGGTTGCCTTTGAGCTACTTTCGTACACTTTCTCTGTGTGGTTGTTCCTTGTTGTCTGCAAGCTGTATGCCCTCTAAAGCAGCATACAGTGCTATAGCTGCTTAGCATTCTGTGCACTTCAAAGCTCCTCAGTGTGACAGCACAGCCCAGGGCTCATTCTCTCCTAATTGGAGGTTCATTAAGGGACATGGTGCGCCTCAGGGGAGCCCTGCTCACTGCCAGAGGAGCCTGTCTTTATTCGGATTTTGGGGTGTTTACTTGCTGTGGCTGATTTAGGAAGTCATGGAGAAATATGAAAATGGGTTTTTAATTGAGATAAAGGGTGATGTGGCATGTGTGTGGTCCCTTAGTGTCATTATCAGAGGGTATTAGCTCATTCCAGGGAGAGCTTTGGAGTGGCACACAGAAGATGGGAAAAACACACCTGCTCCAGCTACATCAGCGAGCCAAAGGACGAACTGTGCCGTCCCCAGGGTTCAACTACAGGTGATCATTTAGAGGGTCAATGGCATTTAAAGGGGTCAAGCTCCAACCCTTATAATCTCAACAGGGTTTCAATGTTAATGATTATTTGCTATGCAGGCTCATGCTCAAGATGAAGTGAACTGGCTGGCTATCGAGGGGCTGGCTGGAGGGTGGCGACAGTTTGGCGAGGAACAGACACAGTGTCCTTGTCGTGCTGATCCATTTGTCCGGGGCGGTGCCCAGTGAAGCAGGGGAATATGGACTCACTTCATTAATCGTGCCGAAAGTGTCAACTTCAAGGAGAACCACCCAAGGGTGTACTATTTATACATGGAGCACTCCCAATGCAGGAATATATCTTCTTTATCTTTTAATTACAGTGACTTGACATGACCATCATGGTTGATTGTGAAGATGCCGGCCAAACAGACCTCTAGTTTTCTGAGTTAAGCATGAAAAAAGGCCCGTAGCAGTCTTTCAGAATTCCTCATCCTCATACTGAGAAGAATGTAGGTCAGATGGGTTTGCCCTCATTACAGAGCTCTGGCTTCTGTCAGTACTATGAAGTTGATTTAGGATCCGTTCTCATTAATCCACTATCAAACTCAACCGTACTGGGCACCGCAGCGCAAACTGGCTGTGGATCAGTCTTCGCGGAGAGTAAACAATGGGATCTTATTGCCGTGTGGCATTTCATGATGTCAGTAACAGGAGACGCTGCAGACATAGACAGAGCTGGCATTTACTGGATACCTCAGGGCAAAGACTCCCACTTAGATTGTCAGATTGAGGACATACATACATACAGTATTTCCAGCTCACAAACACATTATCTGCAGCTGTCACGGTGCAATTTTTCCTTACTGCTGTGTGTCGTGTTTGTTTCTAAGGTGTGTTTTTGTTTGCTAGCAAATACAAATACGGTGCCACACCACTCCTTATCTTGACACATTGCAAGCTTAGCAAAGATAGCATAATGTGAGGAAGATCTGCCTTTAATCTAGTAGTAATTTGTCGATGCTGTTGTAAGACTGCAGCTCCTGGGGTGTGAACCACTTTTCTCTCGTCTACATAACGTACTCTGAAGAATATTAGGAGAGACTTAGTGGTCTGATCTCTACAGCTGGGTTGTGATCGATGAGGACCTGCAATCCCACGGGAGTCATGGGAAAGGCCGGTTTGTTTACTCGGCACTTTCTCCAGGGTCTCTGTGGCAGTTTGATTTATATTATGCAGGTTTTCACCATAGGCTTCTTATTTGGAGCCTAGCTAGGGCCGGGTATAGTCCACTTCATTCTTAAGCATCCAATGCATTTTAATGCAGAAAAGAAAATTGGCTCCAGATCTGACAGTTGGTTTGACCCTGTGATGGGAGCGAAGAGCAAAGGGGTGAAGCTGGAAGAGAAATCAGACATTTTGTTTGGAGAATGAGATGTGAGCTGAGCCCTGAGAGTTTTTCCAGCCGACCCCTTCCTCCCCCTCCCCGTTCCGCCTCTTCATCCCCTGCTCCAGTAAATACAGTTTGCACTCTTCACAGGGGCCCAGGACCAACAGTGGAGAGCAGAAGGGATGAGAAAGGGCCTTCTCTGATTCTTTTTTCCTGAGACTGTAATGTATGCAAATCTCAATTAAAGCCTCCTGTGCCCTCATTAGGCCTTACAGTGGGGCTTAGAAAGGGGAGGGGTTAATTAAAACCCATCGCGGGCAATGAGGCTGTTGGTTACTCTCAGAGTACCGCTAGGAGGGTGATCAATACCTAAGCATATCATTATGATTTAGAGGAGCTGTTTAACCATAGCTCTAAATCAATTTCCCTGGGTCTGGAGAGGAAGGAGAGAGAGGAAAAAATAATAAGCCCTCAGGCTGGTGAGGGGAGGAAATGTTCTCATTCTATGTTAACTCGCTCCCACAGCAGACAAAGACTGCCTTCACATCTTTGCTATTGTTCAATTTTATTGTCACGGTAACTTAACACAAGCCTACAATGAGACATAAAACTTTCTCTGGAGCTTGCAGCACAAAATTAGAAGCAGAGGGAAAAGCAAACCGCCACAGTGAAAGAAAAACAGGAGAGGAAAAGATATGAGTTATGACTTTCTTATCCGCATGATTGCCATACTTTCTTATTTACGTACTCCGTAAAATAAATGCAACAACCAGCTGAGCAGTGTTTGTGTAAGACAGTCCTCTGGGAAGATCATGGTTTATTTAACCAGTAAACGTGAATTTCCTCGTGGACTGGGTGAAAAGGTCAGTGCTGAATTGAGTCAAGCAGCCGTTCAAAGATGTTCAGGAATCAAAGCTGGTGTCCATCATAACCCAGGCTTCACTGCTGCCTCCGAGAAGCAGAGAGATCAGCCCGGGAACCCATCTGACAGCACATCAGGCATTGGAAAGGCTGCCTGAAGATGATGAGATTACACCTGATGGACATGCTGCAGTGTGCAAACAGAAGAACTGAAAAGGAGGCATTTTAATTTTTTTTTCTTTTTTTTCAATTAGAGGTGGCAGTGTGTAGCTTCCTAGTTGTGTAAACCTATTTACAATTCCTCAGAGAAATCGTTTTTAAATCCGCTTGTTACCCAGACTGAGTCTTGGCTATCACTGTGGGAGAGCAAATTAATAATCACAACTACAAAGCAAAGAGTGCCGGTTCATTTCTGCCCAATAATTAATTTTCTTCTTTCACAGAGACTGCAATTATGGCTGCCCCACAGATGGTTTCCACTTCACTTTTTGCAGAATATGTAGAGATGATTCCTTAGACAATTCCTATCCTCCCTGAGGGGAAAAATCCTGTTCATTTGCAGCCTGGTCGGTTAAGAAGACACTTCAATGGAGGCTTTGTGGTGCAGACACATATAGGTATACAAGGTCATAGATACTGAGACACCCCTGTTGTCTCTTAACGCAGGACAAGCGTTCTTCATTTACCGGGAGTGCTTTCAGGACGATCCCTCATCAGGGAAAGTGTGTTTATGTCAGATAGAGGGTTGGCTCATGGGAGCACAGGGCTCCTGCCTCTCATTAAATTAAGAAGAAGAAGAAGCTCCACAGTAAAGGCCATACGTTGCCACTTAATGCACATGGAGCCCAAGTCAGAGCTCATATCCTTAAAATGCTCTGAGAGACAGCTCCTCAAAGTCACGCTGAACCCAGGGGACCCCATCTGTCCAGAGATAGGAAGTCCTGATAGAGAATCAGGCCGTGTGTCTGCGAAAGCGCATTTTAAAATTACATAAGTTGACACGGTGTGGTGAGATGAGTTGTGTCAGGCTGGGCTGACGCTGTGTAGCCAAACTTGTAGTTACTTAGGGATTGCTGAGAAGCTGTAGCTGGTACAGTGTGCCGGAGGGGATAATACAAGGATTTTCAGCTGAAATTGGACCAAATGAACTGACAGGCCTGCGTATGTGTGTGTGTGCGCATGAGTTGTATATTTGAGTGGCAGAATTCATTAAAAATGTGAGCAGGTTTTTGCAGAGTATTATTTTCTTGGCAGTTTCATCTGAATGCCTATCCAGAGTGCAGGAGAATGGGAGTACTGTGAGCATTTGGCAGGATTCATTAAGTGGCACGTTCCATGTTGTGTTTTATGTTGTTTTCTCTCAGGGGCAGGGAGAGGCTTCAGCGCGAGGGACGACCATGGAGGGGGACTGTCTGAGCTGCATCAAGTACCTCATGTTTGTCTTCAATTTCCTCATCTTTGTAAGTATTTTCCTCTCTTTCTCGAAGACACTTAATCTGGCCATCTCTGAAGTTAGCATCAATCTAATGATATGAGATGGGCTCCTGGCTGCCCCCTGCCCGACCGACTAATGGTGCTGCATTTGCATTTCATTAGTCGGAGGCAATCTTTATTCTATCAAATTCTCTTTTGATTAGATTTTAGTGTGCTGACACACATCTGAGGCAGACTGCGCCACGAAGATTTTGTGACTGGCACCTGAGTTTATCAGTCTTGATCAGACAATCAAGGGTAATCCTGTTAGTCGGAGCCTGGATTGGGGGGAGGGTCAGAGTAAGAAGGTTTGTCTCTTTTCCCGCTTTATTAAGCGCAACAAAACCGTTTAGAGACTCTACTCAGACGTGGTTGTTCAAGGCTGGGGCAATAATGCAATCACCAGAGCAAGGAATGAACTTGACTGGTAGCGCCACTCAGGAACAACCAATCTTTTTCACTGCAATCCCTTTATTCTTTACCTTGCCCACTTCACACTCATGTGGCAGCATTTTTCAAGCCCAGTGCACTCTCAAAATGGCCACCTCTCCTCATCCCACAAACTCTGCCTGTGGGATGAAGTGGCATTCATTTGCAGCAGCCCGGGTCCCCCTGTGTGGCAGCAAGTGGGGGATTGTGGTAGAAGTGTGTCAGGCTCGGATCTCTTCTCCCCCACACCTCAGTACCTTCTTTTCTTAATCACATGAGTCACCCCACAGTGGCTTCAGATAGGGTTTTAGTGAAAGGGAGGATGGGAAAGGATGTAGGCTGCAGTGCTATGCATTTCTTTAACAGGTTGGGGGAGTTAGTTTAAGCAGGATAGATATCTCCACCCACCCACCACTAAGGTATTATTGCTCTGTAGATAATCAGCCTTTTATCTGCCTTCATCTCTCACGCCAACCTTTTGGAGTTTTTGCATTACCCGCATGTTTTCCTGGAAAAAAAGCACAAATTTATTTTCCATTAAATGAAATCTTGTTCAGTGTTTCTCCTGCCACTGGGGATATGGAGCTTTCCTCTGAGTTCCCATTAATTTTTAAAATGCAGCCAATTTCTATTTTGTCTCACTAGTGTCCTCTTTCCTTTTTTTCCATCAGCTGGGTGGTTCTTTCCTCCTGGGAGTGGGAGTGTGGGTGCTGGTGGACCCCACAGGGTTCAGGGAAATCGTAGCAGCAAATCCCCTGCTGTTCACAGGTGTCTACATCATCCTGGGCATGGGAGGCATGCTCTTCCTTCTGGGCTTCCTTGGCTGCTGTGGAGCCATCCGCGAAAACAAGTGTCTGCTGCTCTTTGTGAGTTGGCTGACAAATTTGTAATGCTGTTCTGTTACTGATTTTGTTTGTGTGCATGTGTGTTGATTGTTCTATCTGTCCGTTTATTTGACTGTCATGCTTGAAACTCCAAAGAAGAAAAATGCCCTTCTTTTTGCCTTCGTGCCTCAGGCCTCATGCATAGTTAATGCTGAGTGAAGAGGGCACAGTCAGAATGTGATTTTTACTGAGTAACGTGCACTTTTTCTGACACTCATCCACCTTGTTTTTCTCCGGCTCACTCTTTGTCTTCTTTTTTTTTGTCTTATTGCAGTTCTTCATGCTCATCCTCCTCATCTTCTTAGCAGAGCTGGCTGCTGCCATCCTGGCCTTCATATTCCGCGAGCATGTAAGTTGCTGCAGTATTTGTTTCACCAATAAGGAAGGGTGTCAAAGTCCAACAACAAAATGTTTTAGCAGAGAATCACTACAAGCTGGCATTTATCGAATGCTGAGATCCACGATGCTCTTTTAATTATTATTTCAATTTCATACTATTTCACACATTATGGCAAAGAGGTAGGCTTTTTGTACGATTGTGTGTTTTAAACAACATTAAAAGAGTAATCCTCCAATTTAATGTTAAAATGCTCAAAACTCATAATGAAGAGTGTAAAGAAGCAATGCAACTGAACCAGAGGTATCTGGTATCCTTTTTTATCCTACACATCCCTCCTCTTTGTCAAAACCTGGCAGGTACTTTACCCACAATGAAACTTGACTGCTGACTTTTTGGTCAGACAAGCAACTAAAGCAGCCCCGAAGCCTTGAGGAGCAGACTACCTTAGTCTGTTAGTAACTACCTTCTGTCCAGCAACATTTATATGTATATACTATATTATATACTATTTAAGACATAGATTGATGTGTGAAATTGGTGCAATTCCCATCAAAGTGATACCCACCGCTCGAGTCCAGTGACCCTTTATGATTTGAAAGAAACGAATGTTATCTCTGTATCCCTGTAGTGACACTGACCTGTTCTTCGATGGCTGTTTTTTTTTTTTTAGCTGACAAGAGAGTACTTCACCAAGGAGCTGAAGAGACATTATCAGGGCTACAACAACACTGACGTCTTCACCTCCACATGGAATGCCATCATGACTACAGTAAGGCCACAGCACACATGGCAAAGAGCTTACATACTGAAGCTTTTACCAATTCATTGCTTCCACTAGCACTGTGGAAACAGGAAGGTTTGCAGTCTGGCGTCAGGGGGCTATATTTTATAGATAAAATCCTAGACATTTAGGTCAATATTCATGCTGGATTGGTGCACGACACAGTGGACCACAGGCCAGTGCACAAATGGGCACTCAGCAATAACGGCTCCTTCTCCCATTCTCTCCTCTCCTCCCATCAGTTTGACTGCTGTGGGGTGAACAGCCCAGAGGATTTTAAGGACAGCCTGTTCAGGCAGATCAACCAAAATCACATGGTGCCAGAAGCCTGCTGCCAGCGTGCCAGTCAGACCGGGGAGTTGGCCTATATCAGCCAGGACCAGTGCTTATCAGGCAATATGATGTTCCGCAATAACAAGGTATCTTCTGACATCTACCCACAGCATCCTCTCTCTCCTTCTCCCTCTCTCTCTCCCACTTTCCAAACCACCTCCAGACTTAATTAGAGCAGGAGACAGTTGAGGGGTGACAACCAGGGGCTTTCTGAATCCTCCATGGCTGATTAGTGCTTTTCCATGTTTCAGGTGTCATGGGAGGCCATCTTACCATGTGTTATTGTGTGGAGACACCACCTTATGTATGCATCTGAGCATGTGTGTGTGCGGCGGGGGGGTATGTGTGTGTTTGTGTACGTGTGCACACATGGGTAAATAGGATTTTCTGTGAATCATAGATGTGTGTAAAAATAGAGGATAATAAGTATATGAACATGTTAAATGAGGTGTGCTTCACAAGTGCACCCCCACATCCCTGCTCCATGTGTGTAAAGAAAGAAGGAACGTAATTACAGTGAAAACTGATAGGAAGACGTTTGCACCACAGTCCCCACCTGTTGTTTTTTGAGCTACTAGAACAATGTGAGGTGCCCACATTGTGTGTCTCTCTCTGTTCATTCACACAAAGAGCCCTCATTAAAAGGCAGTGAGGCTGGAGGCCCAGCTTCCTTCTAATTCAACCAGGCTTTTGTTCAAAGCCTCACTCGATTAAAGCTGTAATGTTACTTTAATTGTCTCTGTAATTCTGCAAGTTTATAGCCTATTGATTCTAAGCTGAGCGTCACATCTTTGTGTGTCCACAGGGCTGTTACTCTGCAGTAGTTGACTACTTTGAACTGTACATCTATGTGGCTGGAGCGCTGGCCATTGTGGTGCTGACCATTGAGGTATGAAGAGGTTTTCATTTTAGTGCAATCATCACATATGCAGCATTTTCACTGCCTCATATCACTGCCAGTGATGTGAATATTGATTTCAGGAATGGGTAACTCTGCATTAAGCTGAGGTTATTTGCTTTAGTGCAAGTGTTATATGAAAGTTCTCTGTGACATGATCTCCATCTAGTGGTGAGGCTAGATGCTACATCAATTTTAATTTGGTTTTTGCCTGTCTTTTTTTATGTGGATGTAGCAGAGTACAACGAATTGCTGTCTAGTTTACTTTCATTACCCTTTAAAATATCATGCAAACATGTAAACATGCCTGTAATCAATTGTAAATGTAATTGTGACTGTAAATACAGTAATAACCCAGAGCAGTGAGAGTACACTTCTGCCCTAATTTCATATTTGTCATAATTTTGTAAAACCAATCCTTTTCTGTGTGCTAATAATTTCCTTTTGCTTCCTTTCCTTAGCTCTTTGCCATGGTCTTTGCAATGTGTCTCTTCAGGGGAATCCAGTAGAGCTGCTCCATCTGTGAACTTCTTTTTCCAAAAAAAGGGAATTCAGGAGAAAAAAAACTAAACGGACACTTGTAAATTTGTTGATCTCTTTTTTTATTGGCTAATTGGTAGAAAAACCAACACTCGAGCTCTTGTACTTCACAGCTGGACTTTTGAGGTACTGGGTGATTTAAAAAAAAAGAACACATACACAAACACACAAAAACTATACAGAAAGTGGGAGATCAGAGACAAAACTGATGTAAAAAGATTTGTGTGTAAAGTGGAAACAGTCATTTTTGGACCAGGTCTAGCACAGACTGGGAGTAAAGTGGACCAGGTATGAGGACCAGGTGAAGCCTGAGCAGAAGGCACTGCACTGACTTTTGGATGAAGAATATTTATATTAAGTAAAGTTGGCTTAACTGTTAAAAAATGTGTTTTATGTACACTTTGGCTGTTGCCCTTTTCCCTTTCATACTGTATACTGTAACACACTTGCTCCATCCATATGCCTTTTTTACAGCCACTCTTCTTTAATGCTGTATTATATAAGCTCTGCGTATGTGTCTGTGGTGAGTGAGTGAGTGTGAGTGTGTCTGTGCGCTGTATGCTCTTTTTGAATGTGGATGAAGTAGTTTGTGTGCATGTGAGCTCGTGGCTCTCCATGAACCCTCCCAAGCTTGAAAGCCAATCTCTCATTCTTTTTCTATTTGTAAGGTGATGTTTATTGCAGTAGTGGTTACATGTGGTTTTAGGTGGTGAAATGTATGTGTATGCATTTGTATTAGATTCTGGAAAAGTAATGACATAAATGGCATTCTAAATTAACACAGTTGTGTATTTTCTTTCCTTAAACAGTCATCTTTATAAATACAATGAACCCCACCTGTAGGGTTTTTCAAATAACCCCCATAATTAATGATAATGCATCCTAACATGATGGAGACATGCACAGCACATGATGATTTCTGCAAGAACAAATGTTTATCCAGCCTGATCAAGTACCAACAGCTTCATTATTTACAGACAAAAAAAACAGAACAAAAAGAAGAAAAACATCTTTTTTCACATCACCTGTAAGATGTTTTTTTTTATTTTTTTATCAGGCCCTGTGATAGAATCAATTTCTTGTTAAACTGCAAAACCAAGATATTTGTCAGACTGGACAGTTATATGTTTAGCTGCTGCCTTGTAGCATTGGTGATTGGTCTCTTTTCATAAAATAAAATCATTCATCTCTGCTACACCTTTTTGACAGTACTGAAACATAAAAAAATGATGTTTCATTTATTGTTCAGTCAAAGCATAAGAAAATGTGGTCCGGGTCCACATAGGGCTCTCTGTGTTATCGTGATAATGAAGTCAATTTAATGTCGAATGCATTAGCGAATTGATTTTTTTCCTGCAAGGAAATCTATAATAGGGTAAACATCACACAAAAAAAGAATAAATATGGTTTTACAAAAATGCTTGTGGAAACTGAGCTATTGAAACAGCAGCGGAAAATATCAAATGCACAGAGCAAAGAAAAATTGAAAGTGAAGCATGGGCTTTAAAAATGAGGTGACAGTTGTTGGATTAAAACAGCATAATGAAAATTAATAACACCATTTGTGCATTTTGTGTGAAAACTGATATACAGAGGCATATACACAAAAATGTGGAACAGCTGGAAATGTGAAAAACAGAGGGTCATTAAATATCTTATACAGCATAGAAAGTGTTGACTCCTTGAAGTCTACGCCCACAATTCACAGTACAGTTTTGCAAAATTTCAACCAGAGAAGTCTAATCTGCCACAAAAACTAACACAAAAAAATTGTGTATGGGTATAATAACATAATAAGATGCAGTATAAAGTACAAATTTTGCTGTGGTTTCACAAAAAAGAACACAAACACACACACATTTTCACCATGGCTTAGATCCATCGAATTAGTTAGACCTACAACA
>JAOXYL010000090.1:9695657-9713866 GCA_028564955.1 Terapon puta
AATAATGTTAATACTTAAATAAAAGTACCTTAAACTTCTTAAAAAGTAAAGTAAATATAGTAAATATACTTTCATCGTAGTTACCTGCTAAATTGAAATAAAAGACGAGACACAGAAGCACTCACATGGTAGCCTCACACAGGGACTGGTTGGTGTAGAAATCAATATATTTTTGTTGAGGTTGTGAAAGAGAGTGATGAGGAAGACAGTGCCAAGTTCAAGGTAATTACCACAAAAAAATATCAGCATTATTATTCAATATTTTTTTTCCTCACAGCCACTTATATCCCTTAGGAATAGGGTCAAGTACTGGTCTGTGACTATAGGGGGCTTCAAAACATCTGTTTTAAATGTTTTGAAATATCTGAATTTTAATTGGAAAAGGAGAGGCCTATTAGTTGGTACAGTTCGAATACTAAAAAAATGTCACTGCTTCATTCTTGTAAATAAGTCATCTAATAAGAACACACATTTTGATCAGGTGCGACCACTGTACGTTTGTAGATTTTACGACCTTGCAGATGTGCTCCACAGTGAGAGCATCAAGAAAACTGAATAGAAATTAAACAGATTTCTCTGATAGAGCTGAATTATAGACAAATTGGCAGGAAAGGCTGGCCCGGGGCCAAAGAGCCCATTAGAACGAGCTCAGGGAGGTAAAGGATCTTTGCTCCTCTCTCACTTAAACCTCCACTCTGATCTCACCTCTGAGCCAAGTCCTCCTCCTACACTTAGCTCCCGTTAGAATTACCTGTCAGATCCTGTGATGCCCAGATGCTGTGACGTTCAGATTTACATTTTGGGTCCGCTTTATTTCGGTTAATTTAAGTTAATGGGCATGTAATGTAGTACCATCAGTATCACCTTGTATTATTGACTGGCAAAGCTTGCTAAAAAGCAGTATGTCATGACTTTCAGATGAGCGGTGCATCCATGCTGTATGTGATCGGTCTCTTATGTGTGTCAAACGTTTAGCTAAATGTGAGCTGTTTACTGGAATTCTTGGGTTGTAATGAGGGACGTTTTACTGGACAAAGTGATGTATGTTGTGTTCCTTCCTCTTCGGCCGCCTGCTCCTCTTCACAAAGCTGTGCAGAGGGGCTGCAGCGCTGACTTATGGCCACAGCAAGAGACTGCTTCGCCTTTTTATTTCCCTCAGGACAGCATCAATATATCAAGCTTCTGCCTGCTCTTTTGATTTACGACAACATGTCGCTTGGATGTGGACTTTTTGTTTCACAGCAGCAAACATGGCCTGTGTGAATTTACATGTCTGAGGACTGTTAGGAGACTGGTCAGCTTGCCGTTTTCCTTTGGCTCGTTCATAGGTGTCCCCTGTCCAAAAGTGAATGGAGAAATTTGATTTACAGTGCAAGCATCAGCTTTATTTTCAAACCAAAGGGATCATTTAACAGTGTAAGCCAAAGTGTCAGCTCTAAAATATGACCTATAAGAGGTTTTTTTGCTGAAAGCTGATATTAGCGCTGATTTACAGCCTTGGCCTTGCTAACACTGGCCCGTAATGAGCAGCTCAAGCATCCACTTGTTTATGGAGCAGACTGATTGACAGGCCAACCGATGGAAAAATAAAGTAGTGAACGAGGAATTGGATCTGTCCCGTCTTTGCCATATCAGCAGGGCCCTAATGTAGTGGGGTGAACTTTGAAGTGCCCTAATGGTCTTCATGGTCCCTTAACCATGCAGACTTCTATTAAGAGTGTCAGTGGAGCCTGGCTGGAGCAGCGTGACCCATTAGGTTTAATGAGTGCTGTACAGGGCACACTGGGCTGCTCTTCTTCCTCTCTGCGAGTGTTTATTTATGTCATCTACCCGCATTTTAGACAGAAGGGGAGTGTGGAGGCAGGGGCAATGTCTCTTTAACTGGAGGCCCTTTTTTTATCTGAGTCTCTGATTTCATCAGTCGTCTGACCACGGGACTCTGTGTCAGTAAGATGGTCTCACCAGGGTCATGCTGGGCACGTAAAACATTAAATTTGTAGATTGTGTGTAGAAATATAGAGTGTTCATAGTCCGTTGAGTGAGTGCTGTAAAAAAATTACGTTACGTTTATTAGTATTAACAACAACAAGTGATGAGCATAAAAGAGCAAAAGACGATTGTGTGATAAGTATTTTCCTGTGACATGTACATTCCTGTGTTGAAGCAGGTCCTGTTCTACCCTTCCATCGCGGTCATATTGATGATCTCCAATGCTCCGACCAGAGCTTGAGGCTTTAGCTGTTGACAGCATGCTTCTTTTGAATTTTCCCACTCTCGTGCGATCAGAGTGCTCCAGTTAAACTCTTGCACAACTGTGGAAAAGACAGCAATTGTTGCTGGGAGCGAACAGAAATGGGAGAGCTCCAGAATTTTTTGTTGGGCAAAGACCACAGCGATGGCAAGATGTGAATTGGCACAGGTTATCTTTTTTTTTTTTTTTTTCCTGGCTCAGGCATTCCCCTTTGTCTTACGTGAGAGTTGTCCTAAGTGGTTGTGCCTTCTGTGGATGATATTCAGCACAAAGTTTGAAATAAAGGGTGGATTGATTACAGACATAGTTTTTGTTGTGTAGGAAAGAAGTTTTGAAGTGATTATAAATGTTTTTTTCTGAGGACTGTTTTGTTGCATGATTGAGCTCGTATTGCAAAAACAAAGAACATCTGTGTGAAGCGATGTTGCGTACTGTATTGCATGACAGCTTTCTCTCGCCCCGGCCGTAGCTGCACTGTTCGCCAAAGACCACCTGGAGGTATTTAAGGCCCATTCAAACTATTAGACTTAACTTTGGGTCTAATGGCTTGGGCAGAGCATCCCATCTGGAAGCTGCTGATGCGAGAAAAAGAATGGGATCGCATATCATCCACCTTCAACCACACACATTCGTACTGAGTCAGTGGATGGAATATTTCTATAGTTTTCCAATGCATGTTGATCGTATTAAGCTCTTTATGTCATTACATATCAGTGTGCAAGCCTCTGTGTACATTCACTGGTCTTATTTTGTTGGTTAGTGGTTCAAAACAGTTTTTTTTTCCGAAGCAGAGGTTACACATTGGCGGAAATATCCATAGTTATGATCTATAAAAGTAATAGTTTAACATTTTGTGAAATTATTTTTTACTTCCTTTATGTCCACAGTCAGCAGCCAGTTAAGTTAGATTAGCATAAAGACTCAAAGTAGGGTGGAACAGCTCATCTGGCTCTTTACAAAGGCAACAAAACCCACATACCAGCACCTCTAAATTTGACTAATTAACACATATTTATTTAATATGAAAAAAACATTATGATGTAACTCTTGAAAAGAAAGTTAATGTCAGCTATTCCTTTAAGGTTTTAACACTCCAAATAAATCCAAATTTGTTTCCCATTTTATCATACAGTGCAGTGAATGTATTGCCATATCTCTTATTTAAGGGGCTGAATTATGACTATATATATATAAAGAAACTATATATTAAAAAACAATTATTCTCCAAATAAATTAGAAAATAAAAAGAAACTGTAGTGTTTGGTACCTTAACAATGCAGCTCTGTGTGACGGTAAACTACTCAGCAGTGATGCAATATAACAATGATTCAGAATTATCTGAACATATCAATTTACAGTGAAGATGGTGAAGTAAAAGTAAACTGCTGAGTGTCGTGTTAAATACTCTGCTTCATAAAACTGTGTGTTCTAATCAGATTTAATCAACAGTGGCTTTACAACAGAAGCAAACAAACCAACAGACGTCATTAGATCTTCATTCAAATGTTCCCAACTCCTGATCGACATTAACTTTTTCCAGCCAAGCTTCTTTTGGATTTGAAGGCCTGTAAAGAAGATGTCCGAACTCATTAAACTGTTGGAGATTCATTTATTTCAAAATCACTTCAAAACCATCATCAACAGAAACAGCAAGTTACTTCTGTACAAACGATTGTCCAGCACCTCAAACATGTCTCAGTGACACCGCTCGTGGTGCGGACATATATATTTGGACGGGACTGTGGGGACACATAAACCACACGCCTCTGGCTTTAGCAAAAGAGATCACTGTCCCAGTGGAAGCAAAAAAACAAAAAAACTTCTCCAACACTGTAAGTGCAATAATTTATTGCAATGGCACATTATATGAAGTCACAATCAGAAGTAGAAATACTTGATTAATATACAAAAAGCTGCTTAAAGCCATAAGAAAATTAAAAAGCACTTTCAACCTCTGTAAAAGTCAAGAGCAACTCCTCAGAATAACACATCGAACATAATCTTACACTTCTTGACAATATTACTATGATACTTCATTGGTTTATCTCTGGAGGTCCATTATTTGACAAATAAGCTAAACAAATGTACAAGCAAAAGAACAATATTATTTATATTGTTCACATTCACACGATACAACATTATAACTATGGATTTCAATCGCTTTATTTCAGTAGTATCAACATGGACGGAGCTGCAGAGGAGTGGAGCACTGAGGGAGGACCAGCAGGGAGACAAAACACACAGTCAACTCGACAAAGTAGGAATTCAGTCACACATGTAGTCACGCATAAATGAATGTTGACCGCATCCTGTTTTTATCTTCAAATTTTGACAGTGATGTTTTTTATTTTAAGTCCTCACATCCAGCAGAGCCTATATTAATTCAAAATGTTTCTACTTTATTGAACGGAGACGCGTCTTTTCATTTGATGCCATTTGTTTGATTATTGCCAATAAACCCTCTGTGTAGAATATATAAACAGAATGAACACTCGTGTGCAAGCAATCATCATGTTTTCACCTAATTTACTTGCTTGTTGACAGGAAAGGGCTTGATGTGACAGCAACAACTATCTATTTTATTTTATATTTCACTCCAGGAACTTGGATGAAAATTGGAATCTTAAAATGTTTTTTCCTCCCTATGAAAAAAAAGCTAGCTTTGTAATTCTTTCCACAATTTGAAAGAAGAATTGTTGAAGATACTGAAGTGCAAAGATTGACTGAATGAAAATGAATAAACAGCTGTATTTATAATTATTCAGTCATTTAGAGTCAAGAAGTAATAAATGCTGAATATTTTCTGTCATTTAGCTGCTTTCTTTAGTTTGTGTAATAAACCTGTCTTGGGGGGTTTGGGCAATATAAACATTTGAAGACATCATGTTGGGTTTTTGCAGATTGCGGTCATTTGGTCACTATTTTCTGTTTTATAAAATGAACAATAACTTGACCAATCAGAAAAAATAATCAATATTGAAAACAGTCGTGAGTTGCAGTTCTACTCTCAAGCAGAATGGCTCTAGCGGCCACTCACATTACAGCGATCCACCAGCTATGAGGAGCAGAAACAGACTCTCTTGCCATCATCCTCGCGGGGGAAAGAAAACGGATATGTAGCCCAGTGGGCGTCATGGAGGGATCAGCCAAAAGACTAATGAAGCCTGTCTCTAGCCTCAGCCTGCAGCCCAGCTCTGGTGACAAGCTTATTCCAGCGGGGTAACACGCAGAGACACCCCAGCAATCACTGGACGTACTCTCCGCATTCCAGCAGTCCAGCTCTAATGTCATCACATTACCTAAACATTACAGAATGGTCCTCGGGACGATGGGGGCCACTGATTTGGCCTGCAGTTTCTGGCATGTGACGGATTGTGTGAGCAAGCTACAAATCCAACAGTCATCTCTACTGAGCCCACGTCTAACAATGAATTGATTACAACAGCGTGTGGAACTTTGGGTGCAGTATGTCCTCACCATACACGCTGTGATGTACTCTGCTGTTCGCAGGGCAGGACGGCTCACTTTGATGCTAACTAAGTGTGTCTATTCCTGTTGGTGGCTGATTGAAGCTGGCGTGGCTAGTTGGTGTTGAAGGCTGCTGCTGTGCTTTGCTGCGCCTCGTCTGCCAGTGGAGACAGTGTTTCCTGTAACCTGAGGCCTGAGCCTAGCAGGGGAACCTGTGGAGGCGGCCCCGGGGGAGGAAATGACACGTTGGTTTGAAATTGCTGCCAATCCAGCGCCTGCCCTCCTCCCAGAATAAATTGGCACAGGCCATGTGTGCTCTTGCTCAATTAGACTCACTTATTGCATTCAGTCTCTGTCCTTTGCAGGGACATAAACTACCGACCGCAGGCCAAGACAAAATTAATAACTTCTCTCACAACCAATTACTGTTTGCTTTAAAAGACTATTGCAATGCCAAGTGACAGGAACGAAACTTTCATCACTTTCAGCATCTGAGTGGCCTTGTTTTTAAAACATCTTTTAAAAATGCAAATACTGAATGTTCAGGTATGTACTTGAACTAATTTATACAAGCCTAAAGTAACACAAACAAGATAAGAGGGGCAAATTGGGCGGTATAAACAAACAACGTAAACAAAGTAAATAATGTGAATCAAGCTTAATTCAGTAAATGAAAATACTGTATGATAACGCTGGATTTGGCAACGAGGTCCTGTATTCTATTAAAGTAATTTGTGTACCATATTTGTGTCGCTGAAGCCTATCACTGTTATGAATGGTTACCCAGTTTATTGGGGGATGAAACCCCTTATTTCAATGAGACCTGAGAGATCAAGGAATCAACAATGAGCACATCTGCTGATTGTCACAGTCACAGTTGTTATCGTGGTTGCGTTGGCCGCTGTACAGGCCTCTGTTATCTCCACAGTCTCCCCCTGTTCATTTGACCTGTGTTATCATTAGTGCTCTCAGGAAAAACTCCCTCCTCCCCCACAGCGCTTGCTGATGGCTGCTTCAGCGAAGAGGGCGATATGGGAGCAGGGTGGAACTGGGCCAGGACATCATGTAGCCCAAGAGATTGCCGCACTGTGTTCCTTGGCCTTCATACGCAGCGCGGCTATGCTGGAGGACTTGCGGTCTGGGTCAACGTTGAGATCATAGCCATTGATTCCCCCGCCCATCCCGGGACCCCCAAAAAGGCTCCCCATGTGCGTCTGTCCCATGTGGCTGCTCCCTGGACTGGGCACGCCCAGGAAGTCAGTAACGCCTCCAGGGCCGTGAGGGTGAGGTGGCATGCAGGAGGGGACGGAGTCACAAGGCACAACGCAGCCCGGCACTGGAGATGCTCCGCTACTGCTCCCAATCCACGAAGGATTCTGGATCTGGTGGAGAGGAGCAGGAATCATGAGTGAAAGTGGCGAAAATCAGTATTTTTAGGATAGCAAAATCAAATGACAATATGACAGTGTGAAAGGATATGAAAGGCTACAAAGAGTATTGATCTAAATCTGCAGCTCCACTCAACTCTATGGGACTTTATAGTGTGTTTTAACTGACTGTTAAGATGTCGCTGATGCACAACTTACAACAAGCAGTAAAACTGTACACTGTACACTACTTGCTCCACAACAGATATACATAGGTAGCAACTAGCTGGTTAAAATAGTGGAACGTTTATCAGTTAAAGAGAGAGCTGGTGGTAATGTGTAAGAGGTGAGATGTCTGCAGTAACCTCAGTCCAAGTCCAGTTGACATTCTTCTAAGTCTTACAAACAATATATAAATAAGCAGCTGTTTCCTCACAAATTCATCATATTAATTTACAGGGCAGTAATATGATGTGTCATTGTTGTGCTCACAAGCTGTTTCCACTGACTCCAAGTTGCCAAAAGTCGCAGATTTAATTAGATGTAAGACAGACTACTTGGTATCTCAGATCATGAGTACCTGTGCATAGTTGCGTTCAGTGAGCCACTGCCAGTTCTTTTCCTTTACCTGTGCATAGTTCTCAGGCCGAGTCAGTAGAGGCAGCTCGTAAGCTGTAGAGAAGTGTGTTCGGACCTGTTGCATCTGGCCAAAACGTTCCCTCTTCCTCCACTTGGCTCTACGATTCTGGAACCACACCTGAAAGGGAAATGACTCAAAATAAGCCCCAGCCACTACTAAACAAAACCCCAGTATCATTTTAAACATAGCTCTCATTTCACATGTAAACCCAAGATCTTTTTCTCTCTCTGTTTTTCTCACCAGCCTCTCTGCTCAGGAAGACAAAGTCAGAAACTGAACCACATAAAATGAAGATAGTGCAGCAAATAAATTCTGCAGCACATGAAAGTCAGGGCCCAGGTTTTAAGACTTGACGTGTCTTTAAAGTGCCGTCCTCGTGGAGCTATTGATGTGAAAATGGTGAGTCTCCCCTGGTGCTGCACCTTTCAGCTCCTCCCTTTGATACACAGGCGTCTGCCTCCCTTCAGGCTGCCAGCGTCGACAGATCCACATCTGGGCCTGTAGCCATTCATAAATCACTCTGAGAAAAGTGTGCTCTCCCCCACATGTCAGCACAGTGGGGAATCCCTCTCTGTATAACCCATGAAACCAAAGTTCAACTTTTGACCAAGATTATGCTTCTCTTTTTCTGTATTAAGTGTTGTATGCAGTATGTGGAGTAGGCTCTTCTGGGCAGTTTCTCATCAGGAGATTGATAGACTTGCAGCTACTTTGCAGAAAGGGTGTACTTTCAGTACGTGCTGACAGACCAAGTGCAGACTACTTATACACTTTCTTTGATACCTTCTTTCACCCTGCACTACGATTAGGGAGAAGTGATATGTTTGTGAGAGAGTTCTTCCTTTTTCATTTCTGGACTAAAGATATTTTGGAGGTAATTGTCCTCATTCAGATTTGGGGTTTAAGTATTGATGGTATTATCATCATGCTGTAGGTTGTAAATCCCTTTGCAGCACTGATGATTGTGGGCTATATAAATGTGACCTGACAAGACTAGCGTAGGCATAAATGAGCAACAGTGATAGTGTTGGCTCCGTATAACAGCTTCTGGATACTGATCATAGACATGTAGCTATTTTGACTGCAGAATTATCCTCAAACTACAGTTTGCAGAAAGCCAAACACACCATCGAGCTGCAACAATTAGTCAGCTAATTCATTCACAGAAAAACATTTCTGACAAAGCTTTAGTTAATCTTTAGTTAATATTTTTAGGCTGTTAATCTGTGAAATCAAGGCATTTGAAAGTGTCACCTCACATTCTCAGAACTTGTGAAGGTTTTTTAAAAAATTTGTTTCTGGTATTTTTTTATAGAAAAAAAAGGTTTTTTTAAATTGAGAAAGTAATTGCCAGAATCAGTTGAAATTTACTCATTGTTTTCTGCAAAAGCTTCTCACATCTCTATGCAAGAGAGTATCACAGGGGGTACTGGGAGTCTCCACATGTTTATCTGTATCTATTTGTTGCTTGTCTGAATCTTATCCTCCCAAGAGGGAAAAGGAAACTTCTTCAAAGAGAAAAGAGAGAACGATCCTGCCTCGACACAGGGGTTTGAACTTGGATTGTGGGTTGATTCCCAGCCCAATCAGCTTGTGGTTTCCACAGTCCCTGACATGCAATTTCCCCTCAGTCAACCTCCTCAAATCCCCCTCATGTCTCTCTCTCCCCATTTCTCTCAGTCAGCCTAAACACAATGGGGTTTAGGGACAAACATGAGCAGCACAGACATGTGAATTTTAAATTTTAAAGAGCAGTGTGTATGATATTTTATTCCCATACTGCGTTTTTGTTAAGGGGCATGAGATAATATGACAAGACCAGCAAGAACTCAAGAACTCCAATATGCGCACATACCTGTCACTGAAACTTGACATGGATAAAATGATTGGTTCAGACCATATATGGCCTCCTGTGGCACATAATATAGCTAGTTCCCTGTGTTTTCGTGGGGAGCTGACGTAAAGAAATGTCGTCTGACTCCGACATTCCTCAGGTCAGCTGGCGAGATTAGTGGACAGCTCACCCTTGCAAAGTGGTAAACTGATATCCGAGGTTGTGGCTGAACCCCAATGTCAAGGTGAGAGGTTGTTGCCCTTTGAATTATATCATATGTTTGGAGGGGGGCTCCGAGTCTGTTATGCACCCCCTGAGGATTTGCAGTCTATTATTGTTTAAGGTTTGTCATGTCGTTCCTTTGGTCCTTTCTTGGCTGTGTGAGCTCATAACATCACCGGTCTCCAAATATAATCCCTAACACAAAAACGCCCAGGTTGTTCTGAGAAGTATCGAGATTGCGTACAGTTTAGGTTTGTACAAAGTGGTTTTATTTGTCAAAGGCTAATCTAGAAAAATAAATACCCCGCAGTATCTGAAAAGCCCAAAAAGTCATTTAACAGCAAAAACAATCAAGACTTTTTTAAACCATCTGAACAAAAAGAAATCCCATTTTCTGTACAATAAAAAAAATAACCTGTTTCTCAAAATTTTCCTCTTTGTGATCATTAAAAGTCTTTTAGGATTCTGGAAATACTTTGAGAACAGCTGTTAGTGTTGTTAAAAGACCTTCTGTGTTTTTCAGAGATGGCCAGGTATTTATTTTAAGGAAAATCAGATGCCTAGCTCTGTGACTCAAATATAATGGTAATGCATGAGAGGAACAAACTGGGGCTAAACTTATTGTTGTACAAGTGTTTTAAAGCTCAACTGTCCTTTTAAAATATGAAGTTTTATCAATTTCCAAGCTGTCATCAAGATAAGTGAACTTTACTCCTCTGCTCTTAATCTCTTTGTCATACTCCCATCCCACTGTTGAGGCTCAGCCTCTTCTCTCCCACTCCAGACCCCCCCACCACCAACCCTTCTCTCCATGTCTCTCTCCTCCCTCCTCCCTTTTAAGTCAGCGAGGGGAAGTGGGGATATTGGAAAGTGAGATGGGAGAATGTTCAAACTGGAGCTTGTTTTCATTTCATGTTTAATTTCCTGACGCCTAAGCCCTTGGCTTTCCGCAGCTAACCCCTCTGACCTTTCGGAGGCGTGCAGACGAGAGCAGCGGACTGAGCATACACATACACACACATGCAGGAAACAGACAGAAAAGACATGCATTTACATACCATGTTGTATACAAATTTCAAAGTCAGGCACTAACAAATGTGGTCTTATAACCTGGGCACTCTCACACACTTACTGGAGCCCAATCCAAACATGCAAACAATGTCTGAGCACATACATGTGCCTTGTCTTGGTTTCTGGGTACTGAGTGTGTCATGTTTCACAGAGGGTTTGCTCTATGTAGCTTTGCCTTTGAACGGCAGTAGGAATGAGACCCAAGCCAAATAGTTTGGCTGGGAGATCATTCGGGGAACATTATGAAGTCAGATGTGTCCTTTGGTGCACCGTGTCTCTTTTTCTCCAGCTTCTAAACTTCCAAGTTTGTCAGAAAGGAAAAGTGGTGCTTTTTAATTTTAATTAACACAAAGAATGTTATATTTTTTTGAGATTGACCAACAATGGCCAATGCTATACATGATTCTCCATAGGAGGATGTTCACCAGCCACAGACATTTACTATCTTGTTTGTTTTATGTCGCAGACATCTGCAAGGAAGGTGGCTCAGACTTCTTGGAGCTCGAAGTGCTTGGCGGTGATACAGTAATTGCTAAAGACGTTGACAGCAAAAGGCAGCTTACGGAGCCATTAAAGAGCTTTATTTATGCTCCAGAGCCAGCAGGCAGAGGGAGAGGAAGAGGGAAAGAGGGAGGGCAGAGTGCACAACTCCAAAAGCAGCTTTGAAGTCCAGCCGTCTCACCTCATCTCTGTCATCCAGGACCATGGCGATTGATAGACTGCCTCAGCAGTCACTCACACGCAGCCTCCTCCTCCATAAAAAAGTGGGCAGTGTGGTGAAGTTCAAGTCTGAGGTTGAGAGCTAATTGTACTAAATAAACTGGTGGCAGCAGAAGTCACAGATGCGATTCTGGAAAACTGCAGCCCAGCTTTATGAAAACATTCATCATCAAACTGGGGATGAAACTGTAGGACCTTGACATTGGCATTTTGGCAGAAAACATCTGTACTCTGGATTTCAATGGATGTTGTGTTGGAGATGAAAAGGATTCTCCGATGGCTTGCCAAGCTTCGAGTGCCCCTTGGTATTCAACAATTGGATATCCCTGGACTTTGTCTTGATGGACCTTCAGTTGAAATTGTTGGGTTTAGTCTTGATTGCGTGCATTTTTAGGGTCTGATTTTAGAAGTATGGGTCAAACCTCACAGTGACTCAACAGAGTCTGCTGTGTGCCTGTCAGATGAGGAAGTTAATTACATTCATCTGGGGAATAGATGGGTCTGTGTGAATGCAACATGAATGTACTTATTTTACTGTACCACCACAAGGGCCAGGCCAGGTTCTGTATCCCTGACTATGTCATGGACTACGCGTGGAAATTGAAACTGGCATCTCAAAGTGTTTTTTATATCCTTGCCAAATAGCTTTGATGACTTTTTTTTCCATGTGTTTTCCCTCCCTGCCTCCAGAGTTGTGCGGTGAAGTAGTTTGAACATGGTAGTGCTGGGGAGAAACCCTTGGCCTCTGACCCTTTTGCAGAGCCTGCAGCATGTAAGAGCTGAGAGCAGAGTATTCCCTTAGTCCCACCCATCCCACTCTGATCTAGAACTGGCAGGCAGAAAAAGAGATGGAGAACAATAGGCCTTGCTGTCTGCTGTTGTGAACAGTCTTTGTCAACATGCCAGTCTTAACTCTCCCAGTGCTTTCTGTCAGTTCCCCTAGTGATTATTAGCATGCAAACATGGTTGACTGTAGTCATACAACGCAGCTCATGCAGACTGTCCTCTCAAGAAGGAGCTGGAGTTTCAGCAAGTGCCCTAAAATGACATATGTTCATGTTAAGATAATCCCTAAACTCTAATGGTGATTTTGACCAAAACAAAGAAAGAATTCAGGTGTTACACAGTGACAAAGTTGGACTGAGAAGTGGGTCAAGGTGGATAGTTACTTAACAAAACATTTTACATGGAACACTGTTTTAACATTTTTTTTAAATATTTGATTTGCTTTTTTAAAGCATGATCGTAGTCATTCCTTATCCTTAAGCATGTGTTTATTGTTGTCACCATTACTGCAAAGCTCCCCTATCCTTAACGAAATAGTCATTTAATCCAAACCACATATGTCCCTAAAACTAACAGTGCCATTTTCGTACTTTAATATATCGAACCCAGAAACACAGTGTTATCACATCATAAAACTGATATATTTTCTCAAAAGTGATTTGTGATGTTCTGCAGACAGAAGCAGGCAAAATACCAAATTCAGCTGTTCTGTTTACGGAAATTGTTGTTCAACACTCAATTCAGAAGTGAGTTTTTCCATTTCTAACCTGGTGATATGATGGTGTTATTCCCCCTATCTCACCTGTACACGGGCCTCTGTCAGATCTGTCCTCAGTGCCAGCTGCTCTCGGGCATAAACATCTGGGTAGTGTGTCTTCTGGAAAACCTTCTCCAGCTCCTCCAGCTGGTAGCTGGTGAATGTGGTGCGATTGCGCCTCTTCTTGCCTTTGTTGCTCTCAGCCTCACTTTTGTCCAGAGGGCTGGAAAGGTCCGAACCCGGCCGCTCGCTCGGGCCCTTCTCGCCAGGCGCCTTAAGGTTCAGGTAACTTCCTTCCATCCCAGCAGGGTCGACGCTCGGAGGCAACTCAGACTCTGTTAGGCCACTGTTGTCTTTTCCTGCAAGTATAAGATTGAGAAAGAGATAGAAAGAGATGTGTAAGGTTACGATCGATCGTATTCTACCAAATTTCCCCTCAGGAATGAATAGTGGAAAGTACTCTGATTCTGAAATAAACTTTTCTGGGTATTTTTCTCTATTAATGGGGCATTTCTTCAGTTTTGCCCATGAAGTTCTGGGTACTACCAAGGAGTTTATATAATTGATGCATCATATAATTTCTTCTGTTGATCTAGAGGGATCAAAGTTTGAGGAAAAAATCAACTCAGACCTAAAGTAATTGGGTTAGGGTTAGAGGTTAGGGTGAATGAAAGATGCCATAATTTATGTTGTAAGAAATGCAGGATCCAGGGTTTTTGGGCTTGAATCTGGCCAGAAAATAAAAGTCAAAACACCTCAGTCTCTACTACATAAACTGAGACTTTCTTTTTAAAAATATCTATCCCTTGCGCCCTCCAACTTCATTAAAGCACAACACCCAATTACTGTAATGCGAATTGACAGCACTGCTCAAAAACCTCATAAAATATACTGCAGATTTAGAAGTTTAGATTTTGCACTGTGGTTCTAATAAAATACATTTGAGCAATTTTGGTTTCAACTGAAGTGTGCCGTTCTTACTGTTTTCATGTGAAGCATTGAAAAATCAAAGAAACCTTAACAATTTACTTAAGTGTGGCTTCACATATAATACAAATCATATTCTTCTTGTAATAATATTATTTTCAAACAGGGCATTGCAACCAACTTTTTGACCATTTTAAGGCTTTAGAAAGGAGCCACATGTTGTCAATAATAGTCCTATAATTATTACTACTGCACTATAATTGGAATATTCAGCAGAGCAATACTTTCTTTAAAATGTGGCTGAATAAAACCATGCTGCCTCGCATTCAAGTCAGCCTGTGTGTCTGCTCATCATCACCTTACTACATACGCACCAAATGACATTTACTTTAAGCTTGCATCACCTCTGTAATGTTTTGTTTTAAGGTTCAAAGGCCTAGTCTGTATGCGGCAACTCTAAAAGTTGCAGGAAAGAAATGGCGCTTTCTGTTTGAAAGGTATGTCACTACACATTGGCTTGACCTGTGACACAACCCTTGAAGCCCTCTCCCTCGCATCCCTCAATCACGCCACCTGAAACCCGAGCCACGTAAAACCTGCACCATCTCGAGCTGTGTATGGTGGGCCTTGTGTACGCGGCGGCGGGGAGGGGCCCACCGCGCCTACCCCTCAGCCTTGCCCCTGAGACGTAAACAACATTGTGTTTGTCACCTTCAATTTCGAGAGCGTCCATTTTGTGACAGACCTCGCTCTGTTCCTGTCAGCGCTTGCTAGCTTTTTTTGTTTCCTTTTAGGAGATGAAGAAAGCTGTGCCTTCTCCTTCAATAAACAAACAGCTGTGTGAATAAATAGGCTGAAGGGCTCTGGTTGCGGGCCAGTGAGAACAGTGTGCTCTGTCAGCCTCTCTGTTTGCCTTTCCTGCAAATGGGCACGGGGAGCGCCCTGTCATAACTGTATTGGTCCAAAACCAGCTCATAATGGTCTCCTCCACATAAACAGACTTGTGAGCCTTGTGCAACACAGGCGTAACTTTAGTCCAACAACATTTGTCAGTTAGATCAAGTGTAGAATGATAAACTTAATAGTTATGTACGTGCATTTTACTTTGTCACTTTGCATATTTGTCATGAGTAATGGCAGTAATGGCCTCCTGTCATTCTGAGAAACCATGTGCAATGAGGGAAAGAGAGCTGACACCTTGTGGCACTGGTGACTCTCCAAGCCAAGTGTTTTAGTGGTTAGTAAGATGACTGAATAGTTTTAGAGTGATGAAGCTAGGCGGTGGCTGTCTGCAGCATGCATGTTTGTTTTCATGGATTAGTAGGACTTTGGCTAGTGTGTCCCACAATGAGATGTCAATAGTCATCCTCCCGATACTCCAGCGGCCCTCCCCCACTCTCTGGCTCAGACTTGCCCCAACTGAGACGCTAATGGAACAACACAGCTCGCCCAGCTGGAGTTCATGACCTCATATCGCTGTGGCCCACCTGTCAGACCCTCTTACAGTCTCCACACAGGCAGATGTTCTGACATCACCAACCCCTGTACTGGCCTCTCATGCTAAAGCACTGTGCAATATTTTCATTCCGCCTGTGGGCAGAAGCATGGCTGCAATGTTAAGAGGTAAGACTGTGTCAACTCCAGGTTGATGCTTGGCATTTGCATCTGTGATATCATGCCCCTAAGCAAGGCATATATCCTGTCAGGCCAAGAGTACAGCTGGATGCACAGATGAGCAGATGGGATGGGTAAGTGTTTAAAGTTCTGTTTTTTGCAGATCTATATCAACAGAACTTGCACTGGAGAATGCACCAATATAATAGTTATACTGCCTTCTTATCAAGAGTTGGATGAGAAGAGTAATGCCACTCTGACCTTCTGGCCATGAATAAGAACCTACCTTGAATGGTCAGTCAGCTTCGCTTAGTATAAAGACAGTTCGATCCAAAGGTAATAAAATCTGCCTGTAAGCATGTCTGAATCTCACTTATTAACACCTTATGTGTTCATTTGTTTCACTTTTACAAAACCCAACATACACAAATCACATCTGACTATATTATATAAGGTTATGCAACTATTTCTTGACCTGGAACCATGACAGGCAACCAGCTGAGACTCCAGGTAGTTAATGGTCCCAATGTAGTAACAATTTGGCTCACAAGCCACCGTAAAATGGCAATTTTTACACTTTGGTTTTTCTACAGATTAAACAAACCAGACACACTGACCTTGTCCTGGTGGATTTAGTCGACTCTGGACAGAGTCAGGCTAGCCTTTTCCACTTGTCTCCAATCTTTGAGCTAAGCTGAGGAAACCAGCTGGTGGTGATCTATGCCATCAAGCTTCTCAGCCTCATACAGACTTATATAACCACAATTTACACTAGAATCTGCACGAATCAACATCTTTCTCTGTGTAGTACTCCAACTTCATCTCTCTTCTCTCTCTCACGCTAACCACACCGAATCCTTTGCCACAAACATCTTCCAGTATTCCCGCATGCTGAGCTGTCTTTTCTGCACACTGCTCTGGAGAACACAGCCGTCACACACTGCTTTCTTTTGGGAGCCAAAATTCCACTGAGTTGGCTCCGGTTTTTTTTGGCAGTGGCAGGAATGTGTTTTTAGACTGTTGTTCTCTTTTCGGTGTTCATCAGCGTATATGCATATATGAATGCGCCGAACATCCACCGGCTGATCCCACAATTTGCCAGAGTTACTCTGTGACAAGCTGCAGACCTCTTCAGTTAGCTGAGGTCAGATGTTTACTAGGGTCAGCAATTTAATCACTGCTGAAAACAGAGAGAAAACATCAAAGTGTAATTTAACTGGTTGTAAAGCAACAGGGCACCCTCTCAGTTTTTATGGAATGGGACAGGGAGGGTCAAGTGAAGCCAAATAAAAGAAACACTATAAATTAGTAACCTGGGGAAGGGTTAATGACCAAACACTAAATAGGGAAGGGAATGCTTTTAAACAGAGTGCTCTAAAATGTTCCTTCAAAACACTCAAAGCTGACAGCAGTGGCTCTCCACTTATCACACCTTATTTAGACCAAATAAAGTCGAATATTCCATTGGCTTTGGTGGCTTTTAATTTCAATTCATTGCTGGTACGCAGACATGCTTTGGGCAAGATTATTTTACCCGTAGCGCAGTCTAAGACCTGATGTTGACTGTTGTTTCCTCGGTGGAAGGGAGGCTCCCAGATGTTCCTGAGGAGAGATCTATGCCAGCGGCTCATGCAGGAATGCAGATTTCCTGGGAAACCAAAAAAAAATCTCTCTGTTCAGCCTCAGCTCCTGATAAATCGACACGATCATGACCTCACTACTGTCATAATACCTTGGGCCGTGGCCTGTCACTGTCTCGCATCAAAGAGCTCAGAAATGGTTTGGGAGTCAAAGGGTTTTTTTTTCTTTTAGGTGGTGTTTGGGGGTTTGTATTAAATAGTTGATGAAGTACATGAATTTTCTCTTAAGGGGAAAAACTTGAAGATCTAGATAACAATTGCATTTTTGGTAAATGCTTTCATTTTTAAAGGGGAGTTTTGCAGTGAAATTGGTGTAGGAAAAAATTAAAAGTGCATGTTCAGACTTTGTTGGGAGCTGTCAAAAGGCACAACGTCTCAAGGTCAAGCTGAAGGAAATGTCTGAAGCTAATAGTTTTGATACTTGTGTTTTTTATCATCAACATTACAAGTAAAAATGTTTGAATTGTTGCTCCTCTTTTCATTAGAGGAACATCAAATTACTAAGAATTATGATGAAATTTAATGTAATTATCAATTAAGTAATCAGTCATCAGCTTCTCCCTGTCTTCTGTAAGTCTACATTCACATTTATGCTGTCCATATCACATTGGAGTCACATTTTCAATCATTATTTTGGCTTTTTGCAATCAAAGGGAGGCATTAAGGATATTTGTGCTGCAGAGAAACATCCCTCAATGATGATTTGGGTTTCATTCCACCCCTGGCTCTCTTAAAAATATATATCAAACAAGCAAAATGAGTCACCTCTCTCTGCTGAAAGCAAGCTAAGGAAGAGAAAAAAAGAACTATTGGACCTAAAAGCAATCATCATGCTTGTGCCTCGCCCAGTAGTTTCCATCATTAGTCTGTCATAGTTGGCTTTCTCCAGTTTACATTTTGTGGCTTGTCAAG
>JAOXYL010000090.1:9719460-9730512 GCA_028564955.1 Terapon puta
GGTTTGCAGAAAATCAAAATGTGTGTTTTCTTTGACTCCCACATGCAGAGAGAGAGAGAGAGAGAGAGAGAGAGAGACTTTAAAATGACGCCTATGAAATGAAATGATCGAGCCGGGACATTAGACAGATGACAGACTCAGAAAGCAGTCCTCACAGTTCAGCTCGAATATTGCATATGCTGTCTTTAGATTTTTTTTCTTTGTGTATGTGCTTTGTAAATCGTATTAAACACAAATCACACTGACTCAGAGGCCCGAGCCTGTTGCGTCCTCTCGTAATGATGGAGAATTGGAGCCCATCATCGCAAGAAACAACTTTCAGCTCCACAATTTGAGAACTGGCCACTGCTTAATATTAAATTCATTATAAACCATTAAGCCTGTGAGGCTCGTTTTATACTTGGCTCCGTGCGCGACGACAATTTGGCAAAAAAAAGAGGCCGCGCCAGCAATTTAAAGCCTTTACTTGGCTCTAAAGTTCTGAATTAAAGCGATTAAAGTGCGTTTTACAGGAACAACACGGGCCTTCATGCCTCAGATCACGTCTTTATTTTTTTGTATTTCCTTCAAGCCGGTATGGAGATTTGTAAAATATCCATCTGAATAAATGAGGAAGACCTTATTTTAAATCTCTTACACAAAAACTACCCAACTGTAAATTAAGTCATACTAGAAATTATTATTATTATTATTATTATTATTATTATTATTATTATTATTATTGTTTGTTGTTGTTAGTAGTAGTATAAGTGGTAGTATTATCATTATAAGGCCTAATATTATGTTCTTTGTAAGTTTCTATGCCTGTATTTAATTTTAAAGGCTGATAAAACGAAATCTTTCGCTATATGCAGTGTTTCTTGAGTTGCAGCTGATAGGCCTGAACGGAGATTCATGAATTTCACTAAACCCTTCTTCTTCTTCTTCTTCTTCTTCTTCTTCCTCTAATTAACGCATTAATTATGTCCCGAGACATAAGTGGCGTGTTTGACACGGTCCGGTTCACATCTGCGGTCCCAGTTCATCCAGCAGGAGGTTTGCAATAAAAAGATAAAAATGAAAAACATAAAAGGTAAAACCACAAACGATGAAATGTCTATTTTAAGACATCCACCCTTCTAATCCAGAGGCCTTCCCATAAGCAATAATCTTTTAGCACCTATTACGTCTCTCGCTGTTTGATTAGGTCACGTTTTGACATTTGAAAATTAAATAGCTCAGTTGTAAAAAACTAAATAAATAAAAACAGCGCACGTGCAGTCTGCTCGGTGCAGTCTCGCGCACCACCGGCACCCTCTCGCTGTGCAGGTATTCGTTAACGAGACTTGTGACTATGTTCATTGGTCTGTTAGTAAAACCCTCATGTTAAAAGCCATTTCCAATATAACGTCATGAGGCTAACCATGTCCGCGCACCCCGACTTTTCATTTTTTTATGTTGGGGCTTTTAATGTGAAAAGAAGTTCTTCTCGTTGTTAATTCCGTGTTTTCACGCGCTGCGCCGCAGTTTGTTTTAATCGGTGTGTTCACGAGGCTGTGGATGAAAGAGCGCAGAGCACAGCACAGGAATCAGCACACAAAGGTTTTATTGATTTGATTGCATCATCATCCTTTACCTGCACATCATTTATCTTTGTTCATGTAATTATAGATATTAACTGACTGGCAGAAATAAGAAGAGAAAAAGGAAAATGTCAGCTTCTTATTTGTTACTTGGCATCACTTTTTTCTTCGCTTGTACATGTTGTCTTAAAAGAAACTTAGATTTCTGTTTGTTTGCTAAAAACAACAAATTTATATCAACTTTGTCTCACAATCTTCCAACATTTATTTAAATTATTATATAATTAAAATGAAAACAGCTTTTATAATTTTATTAAACATTTGGTGCAGACATAAGATTTAGTTGCAGCTGTTCCACAGAGTTTTGTGAGAACATTTGACTTCAATTTTAAGAAACACCATAGAGACATATATAATATTTAGTATAACATAATATATAATAGAAAGAGTTTTTTGTCTTTATTTGTCTTTTCCACCTCTTATTTTGTGTCCACAGTAAACTATCCTGGAGGAAAAGCCAATGCAAACATTTTAAGATAATAGTGTTATCATAAAAAAAGAAAAAGAAAAGAAACTCTAAGTCAAAGGTTGTCACACAACTAAACAAGCAAGAATGACAGACTTTGAGTGCAAGCATAAGAACAGGCCTCCCTTAATATAAACCACTCCGCTGCCACGGGCCAAAGTCTCAGCTGTCACAGATATACATCACTCATGCGTGGCAATCTCTCTAAAAGGTTTCCACCAAATGGCGACTTGTCTGTTTAACTTCCAGCAGGAGCCACGTCCAGGTATTCGCTGCCGAGGGAACGGGCTCTCCACCGATGCAGCAGCTTGGGGCCTCTGGGGTTTATGTTGGCATCAGCAGCACGGTCTCTGAGAGCTCGTCTGGCTATCAGTTTCTTGCACAAGAGGCGTGGCGGTGCGGGTAATGGGCTGGAGAGAGTGCTTTAGGTTTGACTTTAATCTCAGCATTGCCATGTCTTAGTTTGGCTGTGGGAAAGGCCAGGCTTGGCAGATGGGAAAGACATAGCCTGTATGTTGTTGTCATGCTTCATGGGAACATTTTTTTTCAATGTACAGACATGTAGAAATGGCATTTTTGTTAAAACAGCACATGTATGGAAACTTTTTAGCCCGAGGATGAAGTCAATAGCCATTTGAACCTGTTTCCCTTTGCTTGTTCGCTGAGGGGAATTTTAAATAATTAGAGGAATGTTGGGAATTCATAAACCAGCTGAGCCTCCCCTGCCGGGCCGTCACATCGTCATGGCTGCAGATCAGATCCCACCCTGTCATTTGTCCTGAAGTCTATTTCAGGGTGATGTTTCACTGTGGGTTGTCTCTTCTTTGCATGGTTGCAATAATCCCTGTTGCAGCAGTGTCCTTTCTCTTTATTCTCTCTGTCTCCACTGGCCGCCAGTCATATTAAAGGACAGTTCAGACTTCCATCTTAAAGCAGCACTCACTCACATCTACATACGTACACTGAAACATTTATTAAAAGCTGTAATTGGTCCTGCTCTTTAAATCGGTTGTCAAGATATTAATGTGATTTCAACTGGTGTTCAGACAGAAAACAGCTGTGTGGTAAAATGCTGCTGCATTGCTGGGGGCATGTTGTTTCAGGTACCAGTCCAGGATCCAGGAGGGACAGTTTTAGTGTTACATCAGTGAGTCTCTAGGCTTGTTAGATGCTAAAAAAAAAAACTGTTGTTTATAATACATTGAGACGGGGTTTTACAACCCTGATAGTTAGCACGATGTCAGCCATTTTGCATTGTAAGGTTAATAGAAATAAGACTTTCATGTTATAAAATAACCACCAGGATTGAGCAGTCAGTGCAACTTCTTGCCAGATGATGCTGAAGTGCTTAGCAGCAAAAGTTGAGCCTGATTTAACTTTTTTGCCAGTTGTCTCTGATGGTGATGCAGAGTTCCCATTCAAATGTCTGTCCATCTGAGCAAGGCTTAACAGATGAGGCACAAGATCCACTGTCCTCCTGTGGATTATCAAGTTCAGCTGAGGCTAATATGAGCAGTCTGTGTAGGACAAATAACCATCAATATCAGATCCCCTCTTTGTGTTTCTGTGTTTCTTCATTGAGCTGAGGTGGGAACACAGGTGAATTTTGGATGCATCTCTCATCTCAATGAAGATGAATTGCAAGAATCTTGTAACAACCAATGAGACTTGGATTTCAAATTCAGTTCAGTGCACATCTGGGATTGTTGCTTTAACTTGATAAAACCAACTTTTTGAAATTTAGCACAAACGTGTGACTTTTTACTAATTATGAACGCAAAGCAATACATTTGTTGCATTTTTTTATTTGAGTAACTTCACAACCAACAGAGAGACAAAAGTGTAACTGAAGTTCTTAAGTTAATAAGTTGAGGATGCGTTGTTCATCCATCTTGGCTTGTGAATAGCTCATTCCATTCACAAAACTGTCGATCCGTTGCCATGGCAGCAAGATGACGAGCTTTGGTGATGTTGCCACAGTATTTACTTGTGTGTGATATAAGTGCACAATCTTTCAAACCACATGCATTTTGCACACACAGCCCCACTCACAATCGTTTCCACATTGTTCTGTGCTGCTTTGGTGCTGAATGGGAGAAATGTCTCTGTTTCACCTGCAGACAAGCCATCAGCTGGTGTTCCCCACTGAGATTTAAAAAGGCAGTTTATGAAGTCTCTGCATCCCTGACAAATGGCACCACACCCTCACCATTGTGTGTGTGAGTGTGTGTGTGACAGAGGGAGAGAGAGTAAAAGAGACACCAGATTTTTTATGTGTAGCTTTAAATTGGTTTCACATGAGCGGGGCACACACTGCATCAGCAGATTCTCTGATCAAATTAAACAGAGATGAGGGGAGAGAAAAAAAAGGCAGCGGTTGTACTGATGTATAATTCAATAAACAGGACCAAGCAGGGGCAGACAGAGGGGATGCTGTGCTGCCTTCATCTCCCGACTCTATATCTGGTTTGGCTATGGACAGTTAACCCGTGAGCAGGAGACACACGGGAGCACTCCTCCATCCATCATCACTGCAGCAGCTGACACAAGCCCCCACAGTCTTATACTTGAAAGTCAATCTACATACATAAGAGCAGGGACTTTATCCACCTATATATTTAATTTTTGCACTATATATCATAATAAATCATCATATCACACCATAGTCAATAAATCAATAGTTCAATCGACAGATGTAATTGTTTTGATAGTAGATTCATAGTTTGAATCATTTTTCAAGTAAAACCAGCACATTCACTGATTCCAGGCTCTCATTTGTGCAGATTTTCTCTTTCTCTTTGTCTTATACGATAATAAATGGAATATCTGAAAGTTTTGCACTGCTTTGAGGATGTCATTTGGTTTCTGGGAAATGTTACTATTTTAATAGGCAAATCTGCAGATGAGATGATTGGTCATCTTAAAGTGTTCACTTTCTGACATTTTTTTAAACCACCTCCTTAGCTTTGTATTGCTGATAGCAATAGGATCACAAATTATATTTATATATTTTAAACAACAATTTAAGCAATTAATTGATTATTTAACTGTAAAACAGTAACAAGTAAAACAACTGATTGTAATTTTGGTCATTTTTCAAGCAAATGGCAAAACACTCATTAGTTAAAGCTGCAGACAGATTTTCTCTTATGAAAGTTAACACAATATTTTTTGTTTTTAGACTGCCACTCAAACACGTAAGTTGAAGATATTGTCAAAATGATTAAACATTTAATTTAAAAAAATAAGATGAATTAATAATAAAAACAATTATTAGCTACAGAACTGGCTTTTTTAAAGTACTGTATTACTTTTTTCACAGGAGGTTTATTCACTTCTGTTCACTTGCTGAAATGTATAATGAGCAAGCTATTTATCTTTTCATTAATTCCTGGGATTATATTTATTTATGTTTGTTTATTTATATAGTAGTAATTATTTAGAGCTTAGGTTGCATGGATGACAGAGGCAATCAACTTAGATAATAGACTGATGGTTTCATTCATTTTTAAAGTAAAACTGCCAAACATCCATTCCTTTAAGCTGCTTAAGTGCTACTGTTTGCTCCTGCTGTTTGTTATATGATCATTTACTTGAGGTTTGACTCTTTGTTTCTATGTGAAGATGTCATCTTTTGACCAGGGAAATTATAAGAAATTGTCAGTTTCTTTTTGACATTTTCTAAACAAAACATGTAATCAGTTATTAAAGTATCAGAATCAGAGTGAAGTTTTTCAAATTCTGATTGTGTAAGAAAATGATCTGCAAATACCACACACAAGAATAACACTGGCTTGCTAAGAGAGTTGTATCAAGCTGGATCCGTGGTCCTCCTCATGGTAATATTGATTCTGTGGATTCTGTAAAATGTAATTAATTAAACATTTTGAAAAAAGAAATTCATAGGATCTAGGCTTATGTCACTTCAGAGAAACACGTCAAATAACTGCATATTCCAAAGGGACCGTGCCAACAGTAAATCAGACATTTTCCATTTGGAGGCTTGAATGCAGAGTAAATTTATCATTCGACAGTATTAACATATTCACGGAGGTGCCTTGTTCTAATAATGCAAAAATTTGAAGCAGCACGCATGATTGTTCAAACGCAGGACACATGGAAGACTTCAGAGGACGTGGTTGACAGAACAGTTGTGGACACATGCTGCACACACACACACACACACACACACACACACACACACACATACAGTAATGTCTTTCAAAAGAAGAAACATCTTTGTACTGGTGTTAAATGTCCCTATTCTGAGCAAGGGTTGATGACAGCTAGAGGGCATCTTTAGCCGTGAGCTTGCGGAAGATCGGCCTCTGCAAACGAATGCAGGAGATAATGAAGATAATGAGTCTCTCTGTTAATGCTGTGCAAATTGATCGCAGACAGAAAGTGTGCCGTGTGCCAAGCATTTTGGAAAGATTATACTAATATCCTGCAATTTCAACGTTAGCTTTAATACTGTAAAGCCAGATGTGCTTTGTTGTCGAAAAGCAACAATAAAGGCATCATACACCACAGTTTTACAAGTCTACTACTGAAATGATTGCGTTCTAATATCTCACTCGTCTTGCTATTAGTACAATATGATTATAAACCATTTGTAGGCTTACATTTCCTACTGGCTTTTAGCTGCTGCACCTCCTTAGCAGTTTTGCACAAAGACCCATAGTCAAGGCCAGCTTAATGCAAGTCAAATGTTCTTGCTCTGAAAATAGTACTTGTTGCATTTCCACGTACTTGTATTTATTGTTTACTTTGGCCCCAATTTAACATAATAGGTACTCTTGAACACGAGTGATTACACCTTAAACTCACTCCATTCAGATCATTACTAAATAAGCTGCTGACGATGGCAGACCACTCTGTTATTATCTGTGCACTGAAGTCTAAATTATTGTCATTGAGACTAACAAGAGTATCTGTTTAGTGTACATGTTGGTACACTATTCCTGCAGGGACTTCATTTAATTAGATGTAACACGGCTTGCTCTGTATCTAAACATTGTAATTGCCCAATTACATTTGACTAGGGTTTGTGGAGGCTTGAAACTGAATAAATACACAGGGACCCTTCATCACAAACTTTAGTATCTCCAACTCACTCTATGTTAATAATGGTGTAGTCCAAAATGAATTAATTTTTATTGTGGATATATATATCAGCCCCTGCTGTCTTCTCAAGACCACTCAAGATAAGAGCCAGAAATACTGCAACGTTATTTTTTTTTCCCCAGGTCTCCTCTATCTGTGCGTTTGATACAGTTTTAGTACGTGTTTGGTTTGTAACAGAACACCATGTGTGTGCTGACCCAGCCTGATCTTCCCACAGCAGTGTCTGGACCAGGCGAGGGGATGTGCACAGAGACGCAGCACCAAAACTAAACAAACGGGTCTGAGGGAACATGTCTGTAGATTCAGGGTTCAGCGCAGCCACACAGGGCTCAAGGAGGGCTCCTATCTAGATTGGGAAAGAGCCACATTCCCCTGAAATGAGCTTCTCTGGGATGAAAGCCTCGTGTGAGCTCCCCAGATGACCCACGACCCTGTCTGTATTTGTGCAGGGGGAGCCCTGATCCTGGGTTCTCTGCCTCCCTGCCAGGATCCTGGGGAGTCGTGTTGGGGTGGCCAGACAAGCCCACCATTCTGCCCTTGGGTGTTTTGGTTTTGGGGTAAAGAGAGACCCTCAGATGAGCCGGCACTGTCACAGCACTAACCTTTCACCCCAGGAGTTTCAGAGGTGGGCCATAGGAGGCCGGTCCTGGAGCGCTGTGCTATCCCATATCAGAGTTTGCAACACGCTAATATTTCAACAAATCTTGAGATCTGTTGTCAGTGTTTTGCTTCAAAACACAGTTTGAGATTTTAATATTGGCTGAAAATCATATGCATCTGAGTTCAAATCGCAGTCATGTGATTTTAGCATATTGTACAGGCAGCATGGTGTCCACGTTTTCTCGCCAGTAGCTGAGAGGAGCCTGGCACGTCTCAGCAAACTGGAGACCAGCTCCAGAAAATCCAAATCCTCTGTGAGGAGGTGAGGAGAGAAGCTGTCATCAGAAACCTGTTGGCTCTTTTGATCTCTGTCAGTAAGGGTGCTCTGACGTTGCCATGCCCAACGGCCTCTGATAGCTCGCTCGAGGGATGAGAGGAGGACAGATGAAGATTCACAGGTGAAGAATAAAAAACTCTCTAGTACCCAAAAACTGATGATGATACATCTTTACTTTACAAATAAGAATGCTCAAAGTTCAACAGCAGCGGTCAATGCGCACAGTGTACATAGGCACAATGATTGCTAACCTCTGCCCTACCCCTAAGGCTTTGCAGGATGTCAGAGTCAGCCCCAAACATACCCAATTACAAACAAACACAGATGCCCCAAATTCCACTTTCACTTGAAACAGTTGGCTGACCCCCTTTTCCCCTCTGTTCAGGTTACCTCTGCCCACTCTCACCCTCAGGCCAATGTTAATCCAATAGAGAGCTCGCTTTAAAGGAGGCTGAACAGGAAGACACTGTGAGTGACTTGTTGACTAACCAAGCCTCCACCTCCTCCCCCACAAGCTTGCATATGTCAAAGGGGGGACACAAGGATAGAGTGTATCTTGACCCAATCGTTATCATTCCCAAGACCCACTGCAGGTTACCTCCACTTCCTTCCAACTCTGCAACAAGGCCGCTTTCACCACATAAGCTGTTTTATATTTCTTCACAGTAATTGTTGTGCACAGCAGAGTTCCCTAACTGTTCATCCTAATGTATGACCATAAAATGACTCAAGATAGAGAAAATGTGAAATTTCCATCTTTAACCAAAACACCTCATTATATATATATATTTTTCCATTATGGAAAGTGTCTTAAAAACCAAATTAACACTAAAAGAAGAGTGCACAAGGGGGAATTGTGTTTCATGGAGTGAAATGCAGACTGTTACTGATTAAGACAATAGAAAGAGACGTCTAGGGCCCTGTGAAATCTGTATAGATTTTTTTCCAGATACATTTTGTTTTTCATTTAAATATTTGTATCTAGAAAAAATATATAGAAGCACTCACAAGAGTGTCTTGTCACATACTATATGAATAACGATTACATTACTGAACATTTTTTCCCAAACAAATCCTCTGTAACCACTCCAAATTTGTAGTATAACCAACAGCAGACCATTGATGTGTAAAGTGATTTGGGGACATTACACTGTATAGCAGTAGAGTTATTGAATATTTTTTCTTGTGTCTTTTTTCAGTGGGTCATTTTTTAGACAGTGCATGCACAGTTGTCTCACAAATGGCTGTACATAAAAATTTTATGTTCATTGGGCTGATGCACTCTGACCAAATTAGATCAAAGGTATCTGGCAAATAGCTTCACCTTATAATGGTGCTAGATGAAATGAAAGATGAGATACTGCAATTCATCCACAGTGCTGTATAAATTTCTCTGTCTTGACAACCCATCCAATTGTTATTGAGACATCATAAAATCATAAAATTCAGTAGAATTCATCCTCTGGCAATCTTGAAAATCTCTACAAACGTCCGTGACAGATCTGTTGAGATATTTCAGTCTAAGCCAAACTGATGGACCGACTCTACCATCCCTTGCGTTTGCTGTCATGACTAAATAAGTGATTTTTCGGTGTAACTCTGCTTGGCTGGAAGGATGGACATCTTTTTGGAGTACATTTCATCTAGTTGTATTTCTTGTTTTGCCTTCGTTGCACATAGTTGCTCTCTGTCTCCCCCACTTAATGCCAGTTTGGCATTTCTCAGTTCTCAGCATCCCAGGAGACAATATCTGGATTTGGTTGTGTGGTTGCACCATGACATATCCTGACCAAGTGACATGACCATTTATGTTCTTCGGTAGGCTCTGCAGCTGAGCATGAAGCCCTCAGCTCTAGTCATATCAGAGGCCAAGCTGTCTCAATAAACATGTCAGTCATAAAGAAATGAAAGGTAAAAATCCAGAAAATGCCTCTTTGTAGAGTTGTCTTATCTGTTTCACTTCTTTGCTACACAGCATCTGTAAGTGACACGATGAACAATAATAGTAGCATTTACTGCTTTAATTTGAACCCTCTAATGAATAGTAATCCGACTTAACAGAGGGTGGCTCTTCACCTGCTATTTGTAAATGCTGTCACTGCAGAGCTGCGTGCAGATAGATCACATGATTCTTCCAGGTAGTCACCAAGCCAACAGACAAGGTCGCCTCCATGGGACAAACAAAGCTGTACTTATCGTCCTAATTGTCAGGAATGTCCTCTCTGAGACAAGAAAGAGGCTCATTCACATGGCACTTAATCAGAGTCATGCTCCCTGCGCTGAATTTTGGAGGACACTTGTTGAACAACTGCCTTGTCCTCTTACATGCGGCCGCAGTTTCCTACTCACCCCTGCAGAACTACTAATGTCTAATGTCACATCCGTTCACAGAAAATTTAAACAGCGTGTCACCTTTTACTCTTGTGTTACTTTGATTATTCTATTTGTTCAGGGTTTGAATGTCTGGGAAAAAACTCTGATGGAGAAATAACAGATCTCCCAGAATAAGTTAATCAGGGTTGTGTTGGGGTTGAAGCTAAGGGCACATGTTGGCAAACACATTCTGATATCTCAAGTGGTTACAAGTGGCTGAAAATGGCTGGCTGCTGCTGCTGAGAACTGTGAGAGTGAATAAAACTTGGCCGTAACAATCAAAACAATAAACTGAAAGGCTGAAAGTGTGGCTTAATAAGTGTGACCAAGTAATAACTGTGGCCAAATTACAGCTAATAGCAACAAAAGAACTGCATACTTATCAATATTTCTTTCTTTAATTGTATTCATTTACCTTATTTGCCTTTAACCTTTATTTACAGTTAATTTATTGTTTCCAATATATCCATTGGGGATATAAAATTGATGTGGTTCTCTCTCTCTCTCTCTCTCTCTCTCTCTCTCTC